>CABHPQ010134588.1:22165-40906 GCA_902168405.1 Peromyscus aztecus
AGGCTATCCTGTGTTTCTGTCTCTCTCCTCTATATTTCTATCTAAATCTCTTATTACTCACTCCTCAAGAGTACCCTGGGGGAGAAAAAGTGGGAGCAGTTCTCCCACACTCCATGACACAGGACAACAACAGGATATCCAAGAGGGTCCCCAGTGAGGGCCCAGTATTGATGATGTAGCAAAAGCCAGAAACCTTAAGCCAGACCACAACTCAGTGCAATGAACACTTGCAAGTAACAATATATGGACTAAAGGACTGTGTGACTCACTGTATCACACTACAGCTTCCATAACAAGATTTTTCTTTTCTTTTCTTTTTTATTTTTTTTTTTAAATTCTGGGGTAGGGTTGTAAGGGTAGGGGGCAGATGGGAAGGGACAGGGAGATGAGTGGGATCGAGATGCATGATATGAAATAAAAAAATCAATAAAAAGTTAAATTTGAAAGAAAAATAGAATTTGGAGTCCAGAAATATACTCAGATGCTTTTGGTTAATTGGCTGTTCTTAACACAACACCCTGTTTTCCTTTATTTCAAGTAAAACAAAAAAATGAACCGTAATTATGGGATATTTGATAGTCCATTGACAAATCAGCAGGTTCATTTCCTGAGACAGACAAAATCTGTGTATTTTACTTACCAGAATTTGAAAGTATTCAGTATAATAACTTTCCTAGGTATAATGATCAAAATGTGTAACATGGGCCCAATTTAGGTCCAAGATTTAAGATTAGTTCCAATTTGGGGATGTTGACTAGGAACAGGGAGCTAACACAGTGAGAGGCCTTTGAATCCTTGCCATTTGGGGACCATGTTGTAGAGGAAGAGGACAATATATGCTTAGGTAAGACAGGAAGGAGATTAAAGAGTGGTCAGACGTGCAGGCCTGTCATCCTGCAGCACAAGAGTTGCATGCACTCCAAGGTAGCTAAGAACGTGATCCAACACAAAAATCAACTTTTAAAAACCATCATGAGACATTGTTTGCTTTGTTTTGTAACTTTGAATGGATCTGGAACATGACCTTTGTATATGACAAGGTCATTTCCCAATGTTGGTTGATAATGATACAGAGGTTGTCCATGGCCTGGGTATGTGCCTCCACAAATTGCCAGGGAAAGCAAGCAAACAGAGTCATTGATACATCTCCTACTGAATCCTTGATTATTGCAGTTTGATTCTATCTCCTCTGTCTCCAGAAACCAGTTTCTCTCAGGTTACCAATGTGCTACAATTACCAAGCACAAGGTCATATTTTTACCTTTATGTTAGATGACGTTCCTGAATTATTTTGTGCCCTTTCTCTTGACTCATCTTTCTACGTAATTCTACTCCCTGATGGCTTTGGTGGCTCCATTCATTTTAATGACTGTGCTGGCTAGTTTTATGTCAACTTGACAAAATATAGAGTTATCTGATAGGAAGAGAACCTCAACTGATAAAATGCTTCCATAAGATTGGGCTGGAGGTAAGCCTGTAGGACATTTTCTCAGTTATTGATGTGGAAGAGCCCAGCTTATTATGGGTGGTGCCACCTCTCGGCTGGTGATCTTGAGTGTTGTAAGAAAGCAGGTGAGCCAGCCGTGGGGGACAAGCCTGTGTACAGCTTCATTGCTTCTGTTTCAGTTCCTGATTCCAGGTACCTCCCATGAGATCCTGCCATGGCTTCCAACAGTGATGGACTTATAAACTGTAATGTGAAATAAACCATTTCTTCCCCAAGTTACTTTTACTCATGGTATTTATCACAGCAATAGAAATCCTAAGACAATGATTTTTCTCCTGTTTCTGTGTTCTTTCATTTTCAGTATCTTATTTCCCACTCCAGAAGCTAAAATTTAGCACTTACATGTTTTACTTTCTAAACATGCTTAATTTTTTTTTTCCAGACAGGGTTTCTCTGTGTAACCTGGTTTGTCCTGGAACTCACTCTGTAGACTAGGTTGGTCTCGAATTCATAGAAATTCGCCTGCCTTTGCCTCCCGAGTGCTGGAACTAAAGGCAATAGCTACCACCACCTGGCTGCTTAATTTTATTTTTGATAACTTCATTTTTTAAATAATTATGATAGCATAAAATTAACTCACTCAAAAGTATACACCGAAATTCTTTGTCCATTCACAGAATTTTGCAGTGATCAACACAATCAACATTTAATCACCGGAGTGATTAGAAAGAGAAAACCTTTGTTAATTGTGGGTTATTTTCCATTTCACCACCTTTCTTCACTAGCCCAGCCCTAGCCACCATCAATCTACTTTGTATCTCAGTTAGTTTATCTCTTCTGCATGTTTCAAATAAATTGAATCAGTTGTACACAGTGTGGTATTTCGTGAATAGCTTCTTTCACTTAGCAAAATAATTTCAAGTTCATTCATAATGTAGTATGTATCAGTAATTCATCTGTTTTGTGTGTGTAGTATATGTACATGTGGGGGTGCATGTTCACATGTGTGAGTGAGCTCATGCATGTGTACATGCACAGTAGATGTCAAAAGCTGATGTTGGGTATCTTTTTCTATATTTGTCCACTTTATTTACTAAGGCAGAATCTCTGACTGAATCTCACTGGTTCAGCTACTCTAGCAAGCTTGGTTAATCTAGTTAGCTAGTTTGCCCCAAGGATTCCCTGTCTCTGCTTCCAGAGATCTAGCATTATACTCAGGCTGCCATGAGAGTCTGTTTTTTGTTTTTGTTTGTTTGTTTGTTTGTGTGTTTATGTGGATGTTGATGACCTGAACTCGGGTCCTCAAGCTTATGCAGCAAGTACTTTACCTACTGGACCATCTCCTCAGGCCTCCTTTTAAAATCATTGAACGATATTCCATTGTACAGACATACCAGATTTCATTTTCCCATTTATCAGTTGATAAACATTTAGACTACTTCTTCTCGTCTATTCTGAATACTACTACTAGTATTTGTTTACAAGTTTATATGTGAATGAATGCTTCTAGTCCTCTTGGGCATACAACTAGGAGCAGAATTGCTGTTATTATTATTATTAACTCTATTGCTTCACCTTTTGGGAAAACTGCCTGATTTTTTCCAACAAGGTCACACTGCTTTATTCTAATTTCTCCACATCATTACTAATACTTATTTTTTTATATATTGTTTAAGTTTTATAATTATAAACATCTTACTGTCAGGGGTAGTTTAACATTTTAGTTTGGCATTTTCTAATGTGTTAGTTACATTTCTAGTGGTGTAATAAAACACCATGGCCAGGGCAACTTCTAGAAGAACAAGTTTATTTGGGCTTACGGTTCCAGAGGGAGAGTCCACAGCTGTCATGATGGAGATGCATGGTGATAGGGAGATATGGTGACTAGAGCTGGAAGCTGAGAACTAGGAGCTCATATCTGGAACCATAAACATGAAGCAGATAGATCAGACTGGGGATGGGAGGAAGCTTTGAATCCTCCAGCCTGCTCCAGTGACACACTTCCTTCAACAAGGTAACACCACCTAAGCCTCCCCAGACAGCATCACCAACTAGAGCCTGAGTAGTCAAATGCCCTAGAATACAGAGGACGCCTCTTTCAAATCCCAACATCTAATGATTAATATTGTCCTTTTCCTTACATTTAATGGTCACTTTTATATTTTCTTCAGAGAAATATCTACTGAAATACTTCAATTTGCCCATTTTAAATAGTTAGGTGATTTTTTTTACTATACATATGTAAAAACTATTTGTTCTATACACAAATCTCTCATCAGTTCTTTGATGTGTGAAGGCCGTCCTCCTCTGGAAGCCCTATTTGCTTTCTTGGTGGTTCCCTTTGAAGGGCAAAGGGTTTCCATTTTTCACAAAAATCTAATCCATCTACTTTTCCTTTGTCACTTGTGTGTTCATCAGAAAAGTAGTTAGTTAGCAGAAGTTTCCTGTGCTTCCTTCTGTATGTTGTATGACTTTAGTGTTACAATCTAGGTCTGGGGTTTCGCTTCAGTGTTCCTGTATGGTGTCAGGAGACGTCTGACTTTGTTCTTTTAAGTCAGTATCTCATATACACAGCAGTTTTCGTGAAAAAGAATTCTGAAATTTTCTGGAATCATTTTCTCCAACCATGCTCTGAGTGTATATAACAGAAATTTGTTCCTGATACCAGGGCACTGGAAGTCCAAGGTCAAGGGGTTGGAAGCGTCTGCCTAGGGAGGGTCCACCTTCTGGCTCACAGATGGCCATCCTCTTGTCTAACTTCACATGGCACACGTGGTCTGTGACCTCTCTGGGTTCTTTTTAGTAAGGGTATCAGTGAGAGCTCTGTCTTCAAAGAGCCCATGTCCAGCATTAGAATTTCATAACACAAATTGAGGCAGGTGGATAGAAACAGCACATCTATGGCATATATACCCCAAAGATTTTCTTGTCTCTGATTTAGTTAAAGACCTTATTATTTTGCTCTGTTGTGTGTGTGTGTGTGTGTGTGTGCGCGTGTGCGTGTGCGTGTGCGTGTGTGTGTGTGTGTGTGTGTGTGTGTGTATGTGTGTGTGTAAAAAGACAGACTATGTTTATTTCTGTATACATATGCTGGTGTGAGTGTGTATAGAGTACCTCCATGTGTTTCCTGTGTGGCACCTGAAACAGCTTTTCATGAAAAAGATTACTTTTTCCGTAGATATTTAGAAGTTTCAGGGGGATTCATTACTACTTCATAACCTAAAGGACTAAATTCCTAGAAGCCACCTCCTTGCCCCATCCTGTAGGATCTGATGCTGAGGAAAGGACAGAGTGACTGGAATGTGGAAAGCTAGCAAGTGAGGAGGTGCATGCCCCGAATCCCTGCACTGGGTGGCAGAGGCAGGAAGATCAGGAGTTCAAGACTGATCTGGGTTGCATGACTGCCTTGTCCAAGGACACTTCAAAATTAATAAATGTAAATTGAGGCCAGAGAGGGGCTTCAGTGGTTGAGCATGCTGGCTGCTCTTCCAGAGGATCAAGTTTGACTCCCAGCACTCACATGGTGGTTCACAGCCACTTGTAACTCCAGTCCCAGGGGAGCCAATGCTCTTTTTTTGGCCTCCACAGGTACTGCATATACATGGTGCACAGACATACACGCAGTGAAAATACTCATACAAATAAAAACATAATAAATACTTTAATTAGAAAATATATGTAAGTAAAATAAATAAGTTGTAAGTGGAAAGTGTTCCTGTGAAAGTATGGGAAAGATTAAGACATAGATGAGGCAAATGATAAAAAGAACACTGAGAATATGGCAAATTTTGATTTGTTTGTACTTTGGAGGAATTCAAGCATTAACTAATTCTTTAAGAGACAGAAGCATAAATCTGTTAATATTTCAGACGGGGCTTTAAGGGCCCTATGGAAAAAATATCTAATATGAATTCACTCTGAACTCCACTTATTTCTAAACATTCATTTGTTCCTCCATCCAAAAAGATACAGAGGAGGAATGAACCTTTTTCATAGTCTAGGGTATCGTCTCTAGAGATTCCATACCACACTTAGTCTGTCTGCTCTGGGTACTCTACTACATCCTTCACTTCTTTACGAGTGAGGAGCATCTATCACATGTGTCTCTACTACATCACCTGACACTAACAATATCAATCAAAACTTTCAGACAGCACAGAACTGGTAAATATTTGGGCCAAGATTTCTTCTGCTCCTATTCCATACTCTCCTAGTCTACACACACATCAAAGAATCAGTCTATTCTGCATGTTTCAGAATCAAGGCAAAATGTATTGTTCAGCTAAGAAAAGCAATATGCGTTAAGATAGTCAGGAATAAAACCAGAAAGAGAGCAGGTAAGTGGGAATGGGGTGTCTTACCATGAAGACTAATGTGGCATAAGGATATAGTTGCTAAGAATGTTCAGCTGGGCCTAAAAAGAAATTGCCTTTTTGCTTCATCTCTTTGGGACAAATGTTCCTGCCTGATTTGACAGAAATGGTATTTTCTCTGCAGATACCTCTGAGCCATAGTCTGAGACATAGAGATATTACTTGCTGGAACCAGCTCTGTCAGTATGCTTGAATAAGCAGAATTATTCCTTCAAGCCATCTGAAATTGAGCTGACTTCCCAATAAGCAAATCATAACACAGAAGAGTGGAAAAGACAAACATTCATTCCTTCCAACTAGTGCTTGCATTAATCTGATTAATTAAAGCATGAATGAGAATTATTTACTTGTGCCTGTTGTAAAAGAGCAGCGCTGAATTACTTCTTCACCCTGGGAGACACACTGATTGTTGGCTCCCTTTCTGTTTTTAGCCTCACTGCTTTCTCGTGTTTCCCACTAGTTGAAGCTGGGCCAGTGCATGCCCACTGAAGAGGGTTGTGCAGTTTTGTTGGTGACTGAATTTAAAGAAAAAGAGTCTTTAAAACATAGGTACCTTATGAAATCTGGCCAAAATTGTTGAAAAAAAGTTTCTTTTATCAGGGTTCCACGCTATCTTCAGAATCAATTTGTAACCTGGCAATGTGTGTCTATAATAGCCATACTAAATATGAGAATGAGACCTAAAGTCATCTCTTGTCTTCATTTTTAAAAAAATCTTTATTTTCCTAAGACCATAAAGAATTAGTAGTTTCTAACACAGTAATGAAAATAATAGCATAGGAAGTAAATTACAATTAGAAATCATTTAACTCGTAATTAATTTTGACACTGAATGCCATAGAATTGAAACGATTAGACTGTCAAAATTTCTTGGCAAGAAAAGCAATATGCAAAGTCATACTTAAAAATACTGTCAAGGTTTATTTTCCTGAACATCAAGTTTATTTAAGATTTAGACAAGGGCTGGAGAGATGGTTCGGCCATTAAAGGCTCACAACCAAAACATCAAGATTTAGACAAGATAGAAGGCAAGAAAGGAAAGGGAAAAGTTTATTTAGTAACCTACAATATGTTGTAGCATTATTCCCCCAAATTTCAAGCTAATTAGTCAAGTGGCAAATTCATCAAACATATGTGGTAAAGGGATCTGCAGAACAAGAAGTTTGCATTGGACATTTCCAGAGGAAAACTAAACTATAGGTTGTTGTTTTCCTTTTTAGGGAAGACGGGTTTTGATCTCTTCCTTGCTGGTAACCCTGGAAGCTTACGAGTTATGTCATTTATCGTGCTCACTCATGCTATGAAATATGTCCTATTTGGCCATTTGGTTGGGTTGCCTTCTTATCCACTCCAAGGTTCCTTGCTTCCCCTCTGGGAGCCTGCAGAGAACACACTGATGTGGATGAGCTCAGGCACGTGATGAGACAGGACCAGTTGGAAAGGGTTTGCTCCCATGTCTTTGGGTTCACACAACACACTCCCGGAGGGGCAAAGTAAGAGAAGGAGAGCCGAGGAGCTATTTCTAGTGTCGCTCTGATCCCTTGCTTCTGCCCACAGTGTTAATAATACTTTGTTCAGCACCCACACTCTCACTTTCATCCCAGCTGGGACTCTTCTGATTTGCAGTTTGCCTTTTGCTTTCACAGAGATTGAGTAAATGGAGGAGGTGCTGCAATGGCAAAGTTAAATAAATAGTGATAACACAGTGTGACAGTGCCTTACATCCATGCCAGCAGCAGAAAAGGCAAGCCAGTTGACTCCTGTGGACAATGTGATCAGGCTCTTCCTGGCAATAATTTCAACACAATCTCACAGCAGTTGATGATTTCAGAAATATCCCTGCAAGTATACTTTCATGTGATGGATTCTCATAGCATCCTTGTGTGTTTAGGTGAGGGAGGATAATACTGTGTGCTAAGGGACTTGGCTTACACGTAGTTGGGGGAAAATCTTCAGAGCCTGAGTGTTCAGCATCAGTGGCTTGCCAGATGGATGATGTTGGAAAAAAAGAAATGAAAGAAAAGAAAAGAAATTTTTTCAGAGAGAAAGAGAGAGGGGGGTGAAAATCCTTGTAACTATGAGTATTCACCAATCTGTAAGCTAAGGGAACATCATGGAGATGAGGTAAAGGTCTCTCAGTAAAGATCAAAAAAAACAAGAATGTTGTCACCAAGTACATTGCTAAGCCCATAGCCTTGGACAAAAATGAGTCACGGAATGGATTTTAGAAGGGAGAGTTATGATTAGTTCTTTGCTTAGTAAAAATTATTCTGAAGACTGAAGGGATAGCTCAGCAATTATAATCACTGGCTGCTCTTCCTAGGACACAGGTTTGATTCCCAGCACCCAAATGGTGGCTCTGAGACCCAGGGTATCTAACACCATCTTCTGACCTCCACAGGCACCTGGCATGCACCTGGCGCACAGACATACATGCAAGCAAAACACCCACACATATAAAATAAGATAAAATAAAACATTCTGATTATAGTTACTAGTGATTAGAACACGGCGTAGATTTTCTTTTTTCAAAATTTGCTACTCCAAGTTGAGAACCAATTCCATCATCCTACCCAAAGTGCGGTTTCCAAGTTGCCAATTGTAAATATCTTTTCCTCTCTCAAAAAAAGCAAGCCACTCTGGAGGAAAGTGAGTGGGATTTGTGCTAGTATGGGGGGAATTTTTAAAATATGCTTGAAGCTATATTAAAAAAGAAAGTGTCTATACCTATTAGCCCATTAGATATGAAGCCTCAATTCAATATTGGCTTGAATTAAACACGGTGCTCTTTACACTCAAAAGACCCTTATTGGATAGAAATAGTGGGGGAGGAAAGGCAGAGAAGCATCCAGAGCAGAGGAGCAGGAGGCCTGGGCACAGGTACGCTGGGGAAACCTGAGCTGTGCTGCTTTAAGCAGCACAACTGCCATTCTGTTTGTCCCAATGGCAGAACTCCCACTCGTGTATTTTAAGCACTCTGTGCTGGTACTCTGTTCTAAACTTACGAGGCTGGATGACTCCTAACTAACAAGTGTTAAAAATAATGATTGTAGCTTGGGGAATTTTTTTTTTAATATGTGGGTGGAGAATTTTCCTTCTTTCCAAAGTTCAATTGAAGAAGGCTTTTTAATGCTTATTTTCAAACACACAAATGTGGGAGCTATGAGATCAGTTCTCTGAAGTCGCATGGATTCACTATTTTTCCCCTTTGGGACCCATGGCTGTATATGCATGCCAGGTTCCACTTCACTAAGTATTATGACCACACTTGAGGTGATGGTGACAGCTAGAGATAGATCCCACTATCCTTTTCAGGGCAGGTAAGCTATGAGGGCTGATCCCTTTATAACTTGAACAACTTGATAGACCAATGTTTCCAATAGTGTGTGCTGTAGAACATTAGTCTCAGAGATGGTTCAAAGCAGAAAAACTGTTTCTTATAGAAGGGTCTCCGCTAAAGAATCATGCTGTGGAATGTCATTCTGTATGCTGTGAATGTGTGTTGCTCTGACTGATTGATAAATAAAATGTTGATTGGCCAGTAGCCAGGCAGAATAAGCAGACAAGGAGAATTCTGGGAAGAGGAAGAGCTGAATCAGGAGTCGCCATCCAGATACAGAGGAAGCAGGATGAGATGACAAGGCAGAACTAAGAAAAGGTACCAAGTCATGTGGCTAAACATAGATAATAATTATGGATTAATTTAAGTGTAAGACCTAGTCAATAATAAGCCTGAGCCAATGGATGAGCAGTTATAATTAATATAAGCCTCTGTGTGTTTACTTGGGGGACATGAGTGGGAGAGATTTGTTCCGACCACTGGCTGTCCAGGACACAGAAAGACTTCCAACTACAGAATCATCACAATTCATGCTAGTTCTTTGAAGACCTGAAATATATTTCAGGGACAAATAAGTTTTCAGTTTATTATTTGCTCTCCAAGTCTCTCATTTTTCCCATTGGACAGGATGTGGGCTTGAATGCCAGGTAACCCCAAATATAAGGTGGAAGACAACATCCAAGAAGGAAAAAGAACTCAAAACAGGCCCCAGACAACCTCATGAAGCTGAGCATTTCCCAGCAGTCTTCTCTCCAGGGAAAGATAATATTTTATCCTTTCTGAACTCAGATGTTTTCCAGTTTCTGTTGTTATACTGTGCAGTTTACACATAATTTGTTATAGTCAACATTCTTAAATTACTTTTATTATTTTTCTCACTTTGTTCAGTATTTAATACTTATACTAGTAGATATAGCATGTTATATCAATACATGCATTTTGCTGTCTGGGGATTCCAGCAGCACAGGGCTCAAAGGGAATCCACAGAGTTGATGTACTATGACATTTTTTTTTTCTGAAGGGGTAAGGGAAGACACTCCCACGCTCTCTTGATGGTTTTCTTCAGACCTTTTCTTTATTTTTTTTTTGTATTCTGATTCTGTATTCTGTATTCTCTTTTCTTATCTCTAGAAATGTTCCTTGTGTCTCTCTTGATGTTTTCCTTCCAACTCTACCTTTATTCTTCCTTGTTCTTTCTTTCTTGGTGTTTTCCTTCTAACTCTATCTTTATTCTTCCTTGTTCTTTCTTTCTTGGTGTTTTCCTTCTAACTCTAATCTTCATTCCTTCCCTTACAGCTTATACACCCCAACAAAATCTTTCAGGCAATATTAAAAATTACAGTGTGATGGCATGCTGTTTTTCAAGTGAATAATTACAATGAATACAAGTAAAAAACAGTGTATTTTCCATACCATTTACTTGGTTAAACATTTTATGTATTTACAGGTAAAAAACAAATTACCCCCAATAACCCACTTACATTCATACCCAAGCAACTTGTTATAGATTAATAGAATGTAAGCAAGCAAGGTATTCTTCTCAATCAGTTCTTTCACTGGCAGGCTGCATTTTGTGGTTACAAAGCAACCAGTCACATTATTTCTTATCTTAAAAGGTAATCTTAGCCAGGCGGTGGTAGCGCACGCCTTTAATCCCAGCATTCGGGAGGCAGAGGCAGGCGGATCTCTGTGAGTTCAAGGCCAGCCTGGTCTCCAAAGCGAGTTCCAGGAAAGGCACAAAGCTACACAGAGAAACCCTGTCTCAAAAAAACCAAAAAAAAAAAAAAAAAAAAAGGTAATCTTATAAGGAATCTTAAAGAAACCACAAACCTAAACTTTTATACATGAAAAACAATCAGTCAACTCTACTTTAAATCTTTAGGCTACTTACCCACTCATCAATAGATTTTTATATCAAGAGATTGAAGGCAGAAATGGGTATAGGGAATTAATCATCACCTTTGGACATCAAACAATACTAGTAAGAAAGGCATGCCAGCTAATGATAATTGGGCTGCTTTGTTCTTGTTCCCTGACCTTAAAGAGTTGCTCACATAACTATGTGCCTTTCTAAAACTTAAGATCTTCTTCTTGGGTTTTCACCTCAAAGCTATGTAACAAAAACATCTTAGTCTAACTTTAATAAGTTATTTTCAACGCTTTGTTTCAGCTACGATGCATACCAAAACCTGTGAACACATCTCCTAACATTATGATGAAAAGAATTTGAGCCAACCTAGCTCCTGGGACTCAGATGTTTTTCTCAATCATTAACCTAAGCCACAGTCTATATGGCACCACAACAGAAACTCATGTGTTCTAGCTGTGTGACACTTCCTTGTTTTGTTTTTTTTTTTAACATCAAAACTCCATTTAACCTAACATTAGTATTATCAATTAGACAGTACAGCTTAAGAAGAAATCATCTTCATAATCATCCACAGGTAAAAATGCCCAGTAAAATGGGATATTTCCATGAGATAAACACACTATATTACAGGCAGTGGGAGATTTCCCCACATGATTCACACCATGCCAGATACCAGAGAAAGTTGGCAGTGGCAAACATGTAAAGGCACAGCAGAAGAAAAAGACATTCTGGAGTCTGTGGTCTGGGTCCTTGCCTACCTGAGATTCATCCGTCAGGGATTTACCTCCTGTTGCACTGACACCTCGAACTTCAATTACCACCCGCTGCTCCTCTGACATGGCCACCAACACATGCATACAATGCACCCATATATAATGATTAGGTGAGATATTGTATCCATCACCTCATGTTTATCATTTCCTTGTGCTAGGAGCATTCAACATGTCTCTTAGTTATTTTGAAATATAAAGGTAAAGACTCTTTATCAATCTTCATTATCTTATTGTGATTTGAGTATTAGAAATAGACCCTCCTACTCAAATATACCCATATCTTTTGTACCACATAACTTCAGACACCTTTACCTGGGGGGCTGTAAAAAAACCATTAGTATCTTGCAAATAAAATTTCTAAGAAATATATGTTGGACAACTCTAAGTCTGCCAAGGGAATCTTTGATTCTGGTTTATTTACTATAACCCAGGCACTGTAATGCCTTAATCCACAATTTTCTTCACCATTCCCTGTTTCCTTGTTGATGCTACTTTCTACTTTCTATAAGTCTAGGACCTAGATTCTGTCTATCTAATGTCTTTTCACAAGCCTGTCCCTGGTCCTCTGGACCTCACTTGGATACAAGGAACAAAAGAGAATGTTGAAGATGACATCAACACTTTGGGAAGGGACACCTGCACTGGAAGTGAACTCTACTATTTTTTTTTCTAATGTTGGCTATCATTCAGTCACATGTCCCTGTAATTGGCCAGGGAACTGCCAACTGTAGTCTCATTATTTGTTGGGCAGCACAATGAATGGTTTTGTGGGGGTTAGAGAGATGGCTCAATGGTTAAGAGCACTGACTACTCTTGTAGAGGACCTGGGTTCAATTTGCAGTACCCACATGGTAACTCACAACTACCTATAACTCCAGTTTCAGGAAATTCGGCATCCTCATACATACATGCAGGTAAAACACCAATGCACATAAAATAAAAATAAAAGTAAAAAAAAAAGAAAGAAAGGTTTTGTGATAGAACATCATCTCTACTGCTCAAGAGCTTGGAAAGTGTTAGAAATTCACATTGTCAACTAGTATGCCTCTTAGCTGTACTCTGTTTTGAAAATGACAGTGGACACTTGCTTGTGGGATAGGAGAAAAAGTTAAGTCCACATGGAGAACTGCTCATTCTTTCTAGTCAGGCATTAGCTAGTTTGGTGGAAATACCTTTGCTTGGAAATCCAATGAGCAGGTTGCTAGTTCCCTGTCTGGAAATAGTGCTAATGTTAAGTCACGGTTTTAGTCAAAGTTCTCCATAAAGACATAATCAGTGGGAGACAAAAAGGGAGAGAGGAAGAGAGGTCCTCTATGATCAAAGTGGGTGATAGATGATAGATAACAGATAGCTATAGATGATAAATAGAGGATGGCTACATTTTTAACAGATAGTAAGGAAGATAGATAATAAGTAGCCTGGCTTATTATGAGAAGTGACGTGAAATTATGGAAGCAGAGGGGTTCCCCAGAAAGACATCTTTAAGTAGGAGAACCAAGGGAGGTGGTGGCATGGTTCAGGCAGAACTAAAGTTAAAGTTTATGGACTAGAGAAGCTAATGGTATAAGATCTTAGTATGAGGTCAAAGGTTTGATAGTATGGTAGACCACTGAACCAATTCTCAGAGTCCAAAAGCTGTGTAATCTAGAAAACATATTATTAGGCAGAAGAAAAGGGGTACCTCAGATCCTGAAAGAAACAGAAACATTTCCCCTCTGTGTTTTGGTTCTAGCTGAGCATCAGCCATTTGGATGGTACCTTTCCACATCGAGTGAATTCAGATTTTCTTTACCCAGTCCATTGATTCAAAAATGCCAATTTCCTCCAGAGAGAGTCTCAGAAACATACTCAGAAATAATTTTGTACTGTTTTCTGTGTAACCCTTAATGTCGTTACATTGATACCTAAAACAATAACCACAGACATCTTTGCTGAGGAATAGTTTCCTTATTTGTGGAAAAAAATATTTATGTCTTCATCTGATTACAGTTTCTTCTCATGAAAGAGCTAAAGTGGATATAGGTGCCACCTAGCTCTCATTTAAAAATTATTTTAGCACCCCTCTTACTCATATTCAAATTCTTGCAAATCCTGGGAGATTTCTGTCTTCTAAGGCAACTATCCACTCACAGTAGCAACGATTAGACCTTCAACAATTAGACCTTCATATTTGAATTTTCTTCTTCCCCTAGAACCATTGTGAACCAGGAACCACCTTTCTGAATCTTCCACCTTTCTACTGTCTTAATATATATCTTAGTAAGTGTTCAGATATTTTCTTTCATTGCTCAGTATTTCCATATATACAAATG
Organism: Peromyscus aztecus; assembly: GCA_902168405.1. Lineage (NCBI taxonomy): Eukaryota > Metazoa > Chordata > Mammalia > Rodentia > Cricetidae > Peromyscus > Peromyscus aztecus. The sequence goes on from CABHPQ010134588.1 coordinate 36,281, forward strand.
TTGTTTGGGGGTGTGTGCTCCACTCCTCCAACACATGACCTCATCATTAGAACTACACTTTCTGTGTGAGTTTAATTTGAATCTAAAAACTAGTATCTTTTATTCTTGGCTCACCATCATCATATACTTCATTTATGTTTGGTAGTGTAGCTTTGGACTTCGCTGTAAACATGGTTTAGGACATTTCTGGTCATTACTCCTTTATCTTTAGTATGTACACATATGTGTTTGGTATATGTGTACACATACATATGAATATGAAAGCATGCTACCCTGTTAGTGAACATGGGCATGCCAGAGGTTGAAGTTGGGAATCGCCCTCTATCATAGTCACCTTATTTTCCTGAGACATGGTCTCTCATTGAACCTTGGGTTCGAGATTATTTTTTTAGTTTGACTAGCCACTGAGCCTGAGGATCCACCTGTTTCTACCACCCAGTCTTTGGATTATAGGTGTGCAGCACCATATCTGGCTTTTATGTGGGTGCTTGGGATCCAAAGTCAAAACCTCGTGCGTGAGAAACTGAAGCCTCAGCCCCAGCAGTACAAGGGGTGCTTGTGTACATATGTCCACAGGTGTGTAGACAATTCTAAGTGAGGAATCAACTCTGGTTTAAGCAAACGTATCTTGCCATTTCTACCACTTTCTGCTCATTAATGAGTAACTACTAATTTTATCATCCTGCTTGTCACATTTACTGATTTCAAAAAGGCAAAATGTTTTATATGTTCTCTGAATAGATTTGAAGCCTTTGCTCACCTGAAAGGTCTGTTGCCTTCCACTCTGCATAGTGGCCTGGATGGTCTGATGACTAGAGTACACTGGGAGAACATTGCTGTCTCAGGAGAACTCTGTCCCATTTCTGTTTATTCAGGATACTGGTCCTGCTGAGTAGAAGGTTCCACTAGAAATAAAGTCTCCTTTGAGGCCTGGGTTACTCTTTGATCTGTGTCACTGATTATGACTGGTTATGGACTGAAGGCATCACTGGTTGTCCAAGCCCTTCTATATCCTTTCCCTGAACCAATGTATATCTCTGGCAATACATAGTGTTATCTCTGGCTATGTATCTTGATAATGGCATTCTATTCTGGTAACAGACCCTTTTAAGCTATTTCTTTTATTTCAAGCACTATTTCTACTTTAGTATCACAGTGACTGGCTGCTCTTACAATTGGATTCTGCTAATTGGGAGACATGTTCAGATCAAGAAGATGTCCACTTAGTCAAATTAAAGGGACAGCATTTGTTCTAAATAGACGTGTCTTGGTAAGCTTTCTGTCCCTGTAACAAAATACCTGCAATAACTAACTTATGAGGAGATAAGTTGAAGGCCCACTTAAAAAAACTGGATCAAACCACCCAGTTCAGGCCTTGGAGAACTAAGCACCCGTGATTTCATCTACTCATCCCACAGAGACAGTTCCAAAAGCTTTTGCTGAGATCAATTAGGAACAAGATTACTTTTCCCTATCTTGTGTTCTCTAGGCCACTGAGAGCTGAAATTGCAAGAAAGCAAAAGCAGAAATTTACCTAAGGCACATGAATCAAGCAAGTCTTTTTTTTTTTTACAGCTGACAATGACTATTGTCAGTAATAACAGAGACGATGTTCTTAGAAACTCACTGTAAAATGTGGCCACAAGAACTGTCGAAAAGAATGGACTTGACATTCAGTCCTCTGCCAGCCAGGGGGTTTTTGTGAACCTTGCAGAGTGTATCGTGGTGTAGGGGTCAGAGAAGGTGAGTTTGTATAAGTGGATCTTTACCATGCCAGATTTAGTTGTTTGCTCCAGGAAGGAAAAAATAAATAAATAAATAAAAATAAAAAAAACTCCCAATTAGCAGTGTCAGGACAACCTAAACGTACTCACTTACCCACAGCAGGGAGCTGCCAGCCAGCAGAACTGCATTTCTGGAGTTACTCACAGGGGTTTGTGAGTCTTACAGCAACTGGGAGAACTTCTCATTGCCCCGGGTCTTGGCACGGTGCTCTCGTAGGAAAGAAAAGGAACGGGGGCTTCTCCTTTTCCATCACTGTCCCCCACCCCCCACTTATTAGTATCTTGTGAATCTATAGTCTCTGTTCACCCTCGTTCCTTCTGTTTCCTTTTCTGCTCTTCCTTCCTTCCATCCTTGGAGAACCTGTTCTCAAGCGCCACAGTGAAGAGAGACGTTCCCAAGGAGAACCTTCCATTCCCATCTCACCCTACTGACTCACAAAACCGATGAGTAACTTAGGTGGAGAAGACAATTCTAAAGGTCAGTCGAATCATCTCCTCCATTTGTATCTTCCTCTCAAGCAGTGACCTGAAGGAACATCAGCGCCAAGGACCGGGGTCTGAGTTACGTTTAACATGTGTCCTTTTCTAGCTTTGTTTTTCAGTCTTTAAAAGAGAAAATAATTGTAATAAAGACTGCTTCACAGGCCTGTTTGAAACTTAACGAGATAATTTGTGCAAAGTGCTTACTTAGTACACTGCCGCCATCAAAGATATACGATAAATATTGTTTTGTTTTTTTTAACATTCCCTCTTTCAAAGACTGGAAAATCTTCTGCTTGTCAAATTTTGTTTATGGAAGTTAGAAGGTCTTGTCAGCCTGGTTTCTGCTCCGTTTTTGTTTCTTCGTCTCTCCACCACATGCTGTGGTGGTCAGGTTTTTTTTTTTTTCCATTTAGGACAAACTGGAGTCACTTGGAAGGAAAGACTCTCACTTGGGGAATTGCCTCTATCAGATTGGCCTGTAGGACATGTCTGTGGGACATTTTCTTGACTGATGATTAATATGAAAGGGGCCGGTACATTGTGGGCCGTGCCATCCCTATGCAAGTGGTCCTAGATTGTGTAAGAAAGAAGGCTGAGCAAGTCATAAGAGCAAGCCAGTAAGCAGTGTTCCTCTGTGATCTTTGCTTCAGTTCCTGCCTCCAGGTTCCTGCCTTGGGTTCCTGCCATGACTTTCCTTCATGGTGAACTGTAAGCTGGAAGGGGAAATGAACTCTTCCTCCCCAAGTTGCTTTTGGATATGCCATCTTTGACAGACATAGAGAACACTAGGACATATACCATGAAATTTCAATAGCTTGTGCTAAGTGGAACTAGTGTGATAAGATTCTTATCTCATCAGTATTAGCAGACTTTGAACATAGCATGCAATAGCTACTCCCTAGACACTTCAGAAGTTAAGAAGTTAAGAGCACTCTGTGCTCTTACAGAAGACCTGAGTTTGGTTCCCAGTAGCTACTTCAGGAAGTTTCCAACCTCGTGTAACTACAGCTCTGTGGGATCAGATGCCCTCTTCTGACCTCTCTGGGCACCTGCATTCATGTGTACATATCTACACATAGACACAAAAGCAGATACATAATTACAAATAAAATAAGTCTTAAAAAAGTCTTTTCCTTGTATTGTGAAGGTCTGTGATGCTCTAAAATGAGTGATAAAATATTGGAGAAGCATTTGACATGGAATTAAAGTTTTCAAACTTCCCTGAGTTGGCAATGAAATATTTAAAAGATGTTAGCAGATTTTAATGTGACTAAAACTATATAAATTAAACTATGGCTTGGAATTTTGCATTTGCTTTAATTTCCTTGATGCATGTATTTTACATATGAAAATGAAGGCAAGAAAAAAGTAAACAATGTGAGGTATAAACAAAGCTTTGAGTTTCATTGCTGTATCAGATGACTAATATGAATAGATGAGTGAGAAATGGCAAAAAGAAAACATAAGAAAGCATGTCTTGATCAAGGATCAAAATTGATTTGAGGTAAAATAAGACTAGTCCTTCTGCTAAACTTAAAATGATTTTGGAAGTAAAGATATCAAAATAAGTATTTGACATTTATGGTTAAAGCAAAGCAACACAAGAGGAAAGTGTCGCTGGAAAATGACACCATGGGTTTGCTGCTGCTAGCAAAGTCAGTATCTAACTCAATCTGCTTTCAGAAAAAAATGTGCTGTGTATGGGAATATACATATACATACACACACACACACACACACACACACACACACACACACATATATATATATATATATAAACACAAATTCTTGTGCATAAATGTAGCAGTAATCTTAAAGAGTCTTATTAATAAAATCAAACCCAAGGCCAGTTATTGGGGTGAATGCTGAAAAATCAGAGAAGCAGAACAAGCCACAGTTTCCTCACCTCGACAGTTCCTCAGCTGATCCTGTTTCCTCAGACTGGAAGCTTCTGTGTCCTCACCCCAATGGCTCTCAGCTGAACTGCTGCTCAAAACCCTGAAGCTTAATCAGCTAAAAGCTGCTAATTCCTGGTCCTCACGCCTTATATACCTTTCTGCTATATGCCATAACTCCCTGGGATTAAAGGCTCACTGTAGCAAGAATCTTAAAAGTTCTTATTAATAAAATTAAACCTCAGCCAGGTATTGGGGTGAACACTGGAAGATCAGAGAGACAGAACGAGCCACAGCTAACCTCACCTGGCAAACTTCTCAGCTGGTCTTGCTTCCTCAGACTGGAAGCCTCTATGTCCTCATATCCGAATGACTCTCAGATGAACTGCTGCTAGAAGCCTGAATGCTTAACCAGGCCAAATGCCTCTCCAGGGCAAATGCCTCTCCAGGGCAAATGCCTCTCC
>CABHPQ010134590.1:0-29773 GCA_902168405.1 Peromyscus aztecus
GTGTGTGTGTGTGTGTGTGTGTGTGTGTGTTTCTGTTATATTTGTTAGTTTTTCAGGTGTCTGATTTCCCTTGTAATTACATTCCATTTTTATCATTGATAAAAGAAGATTTGAGTACCTCAGGTCATAAAATACTTTCTGTACAACATGAAGTCATAAGTTTGATCCCTATAACACATCTAAAAACATTGCAAGGACAGTTGCAAATGATCATAAGACCAGCCTGTAGCATGGAAGAAACAGGCAGAGACAGACAGGGGTCTCACTGGCCACCCAATCTAGCTTACTTAGCAAACTACAGGCAAGTTAAAGTCCCTGTGTCAAAAACAATACAAAATAAAAATATTGTAAAATACATCATTGGATGTGGATCAACCCAAAACGTTGAACTAGATCTCCAAATCTGCAGGTACATCCATATTGTGCACACACATATTAACTAGTTGCACCCCAAAGTGCAGATGAAATGAATATGATTTGTGTTTAAAACTTTTAAAAGTTTGGGGTTCATTTTGTGACTGATACATACTATATCTTACAGAATATCCCATGTACTCTTGAGAAAAATGTTCACCCTGCTCTTGCAGGCAGAGTGTTTGATGTAAGTCTGTTAGGTCTAAATGGTCTAAAGTGTTAAAGAAAAAGTGATGTCACACTTTCCCTTACTGACCTATTCTGTGCCCTTCTAAGTAAAATGCAGAAATTCTCTACTATTATTGTATTGCTGTATATGTCTCTGCTTAGTTGTCCCAATGGTTCTTTCCCATACTTTAGAGTTCTGACATTTGGTGAATAGATCCTCATAGCTCTTCTATTTTCATCGTGACTAAATTTATGTTTGGAGCAGTTAAATCTTGCCAAGACAGGTCTTTTATCAGGCATTGATTTCCTCTGCGTTCTTTACCTCCTTCTCTTTAGCAGGGTCTCAGTATCCCAGTTGACCTAAAATTGGCGCTTCCCCAAAGGCCTCTCCCCTGCTCCTTCCCAGGCCTGTGGTATTTTATAATCTTCCCTCTGGACTGCTCTTTGGATACCTGCCCCAAGAGATTGGTTCTCCCTCAAATGAGCATCATGTCGCTTGTAATAAGCCTTGTTTGTGGTCTAGCTGCCTTGTTGTCTCAACCATTGTCATGACGTTTGCTCTTCTCCCACTGCGATTCAGGTCATGATTTCTGCTGCTTCCTGGAATTCTGAATGAATTATTCTGGAGTTTCTTGTAGGTCTTGCCAGCATGTTGTGTTTGAACAAGAAAGGATTTCACTTCTGAGGGACACTGCAGTTTTCTCTCTGATGCAGGATGTAAAGTCAACAAAAGGAACTCACACTCCCCCTCCACAGTGAAACCAGGATTCTAGCCACAGAGCATTTCCCTCTTCCATACGTTTTTAAAATTTTAAAAATGCCTACACTTGTTCCTTGCGATACCTTAATGTTAGCCACATATACCTATGGTGTTAAAAATATAAATAGTGTAGGTGAGGAGCTAAACATTTAATTTTAACATCTATTTATATTTCTACTTGGATACTCTTAGCATTTACCATATTACAGCATTTTGCACTTATCACTATGCCAACCAAGGTGTTAAATATGAGGCTGGGGTCTGTCTCACAGCCACTACACCAAGCTAAGGAGTGACCTGTATCTGTTACAGACACCGTAGCTACATCATAGGAAACTGTGCTTCCAGGACTTTTCACTGAAGATATGTGTATATTATAATACATATATGTTTGAAAGAATAGTAATAACAAAATATCATCAAATTGACATGTCTGCATTCTAGATATTGAAACAAGTTATGAACACAAATTCCTGAAATGAAGGTTGTCTCCAAACACAGACTGACTGATTAGAATGACGGTGATGTTGAGAGGCTAGAATGTTGTTAGGACAATATTTAGTCCCCAGGAACAGGCTTCCAATAAACTACTTCCTCATAATGGACTATGTTTTACCCCATTCCACATCCTCACAACAATGTTTTTTTTATTTTAAATCCCTCAATGTATGTGCTATATCACAGCCTCCCACACCCATTATTAACTCTAATCCTCCAAGCCCCACATAGAGGTGCACTGTAGTAATTCCCTGTGAATTTCTCAATCCCATCGATGTAGACTTTCATAGATCTGTACAGATCTTGTCTGCTGGACCTGGGATCCGAGGACCTCAAAGAATGGGGCAGACTACAGTCCAGTGCTGTAGACAACCTTACTTCAGGTTCAGTGTACTCTTGTACAAGAATGAAACAAAGAAAGCAATGATCCAAATAAGGTTGTTTGAGTTCAGAAAAAAACATGATCAGAAAATCATGTAAATAAATGTCAATATGCACATACTAAATATTAACAGAGCAACCCTTTCCCAGAACTTTCTCAGGACAGACCAATTTAAACACATTTGCCAAACATGTACTATAGATTATATCTGAGAAAATATAAAAGCAAGGCAGAAGGCCATATCCAGATTAAGGGTGCACTGGCCAGATTGGGCTTTGTAGCTATGTTCTGTCCTCTAACAAGAATAAACATGTAATATAAATTGATTATAAGTGTTTTTGCAGGAGTCACAAAATCACATCCAAGAACAATCCAGGGGGAAAAAATTCACCTGAGATGAAAAAAAAAAGTGTGCTTTTCTTTTTCCATGGGGCCTCTCAGTTCCCCAAGGGATTGTCCACCATGCATTTTTTCTTTTGACCATATTCTGAAATCAATATGACATTCAAGATTAACCTTCATATAGATCCAATAATAGGATCACTAAAGCACATGGCAGTTCCATTTTCAATGTTTTGAAAATTCTTATGGTGAATTGCCTAGTGGTCATACTGACATATTACAATGAATGTTTTACCTCTCACAATAGAGAGAGAGATATTTCATTATGATTTTTATTGGCATACACTTCATGATTAGTAGCATTGAATGTTTTTGTAACATACCTATTAGTCATTTGTATGTTTTGAGAAATGACTGTTTAATTCTATTGCACAGTTTTGAATTTATTTGTTGTTGTGATTGAGTTTTGATTAAGGATATTGATCTATAATATATCCTTTTGTCCTTTTATTTTGTATAGTTGTCTGGGATTTCAATCAAGGTTATGTAAGCAGTGTAGAATGTACTTGGAAGTGTTCTCTGTCTTTGATGCTGAATAATAAAATGAGGCATATTTGTATTGGTTTTCAAAGATTTATTAGAATTCAGAAATTTGAGTGAATAGGAAAGCTACAAAAAATTCACCAACTTGTTTGTTTTATAGTATTTGCTTTTATCTCCGCAAATATTCACATTAAAATTTAGTCACACACAAGAGGCATAATGACATAATCAACTCTGTTGTGATTACCTCTACTACAAAAACAGAAGGTGTCATACTGGAAGCCACAAGCTCAAATCTACATTTCCCATCATCCCTCTGCACAGTGATATAGGATAATTACTCTCTCTGTAACTTTTATCACAAAAGAAGATGTTGGCACAAGGTGATTTACTTGTCTCCAGTCTGTGTTCAGTGTCATATTATAAAAAGGGACCACATGTCCACTGTTTTCTCCTTTCCTTCACTTTTCAAAGACTCCTTCATATTGTTCTCTGAAGTGAAATAATACCCATTATTCATTTGTCACATTTTTGGCAACACTTTTGAATAGCATAAGACTCTCAATGATTCTATTTCTCCTAAAGGTTGGATGCAAAATAAATCCAAGAACACATTAAAATCATACACCATGATCAAGTGGGTTTCATCCCAAAGCCTATTAGTTTTCTACTGAGAGGTAGAAAAGGCATGTATACTGATGGAAGGGTAGGGGGGGAGGAACTGGAAGAAGAAGAGAAAGGGAAAACCATAATCAGGTTATATCATGTGAGAAAAATATATTTCAATAGACGGAGAAAAAGAAAAATATATCATCTAAATTAAATAAATATAAATAACTGTTGTCTCAAGACATCTTTTTTCTATTATGAGCATCATAGTTATTATGATGGCTACCACAAATCTTTCAAAATAGGTAAGGAATTGAAACAATGACTATTAACTAAGATGGAAACATTGGAAGAAGAAAAGGCTCATTCTGTGATCCTTTTGTTGTTATGGTTAGGGGCCACAGAGAGTGCATACAGTAAACAGAGATGAACTAATGTCAGCACTAAACCTCTGACACCATAAAGAAATTTTGATATTTTGTTGAAAATGTCTTTTATAGTTCATGTGCTTCCACTAGTTTGGCTATTTGTCCCTGTGTGACCAAAATGTCACTGTTATCACTTGTATCTAAAATAATAGCACAGATACAATTCTATTAATAAATGAGCAATGAAGGACATGAGATAAAATATTTGCTGATAAGATTAGTATACAAATTCATAAATAAGGAATCTCAAAATAAATATTTAGAAGTAAGTACAATAAAATTTGTACATACACAAAGGGTAGTGAAATAGCTCCTGTGTATTAACAGGCATACAAGTTAATACAGACTTTATCTGTGTCATAACATGAACCACTTTTTAAAATTTTTTTACATGCCTGAATGTTGCACTTGCATGTTTATAAGAACATTGTGTGCCTGTCTGGTGCTCTCAGAGGCCAGAAGAGGGTGTTCTATCCCCTGGAACTGAAGTAAAATATAGCTGTGTGTCACAATATGGGTGCTGAGAATCAAACCCAGGTCCTCTTCAAGAGCATCAGGTGCTCTTAACCACTGGTCATACTCTCCAGCTCCATGAACCACTTTTAAATGTATATTATCTCCAGTTTGCACATAAACTCAATGTAATCAAACTAATACTCCTGAAGGAGTTTCTAAAGTTGATTAACTCAGTCCACAATTTATGTAGAAAATACAAAGACAGCAAAACTAAGAAAATGTGAAGCCCAGAAATGTGGTATTATATCTTGTGACTTGTTCTATTTTGTACAAAATCATAGTAATTAAGTCTGTGTATACTCTATATGCACAGATAGACACATATATGAATGAGACATATTAAAAATCTCACAGGAAATAGATCTTACCTACACACAATTTCAAAAAAAAAAACAGAATTGAAGATAGATCACTATTATTGGGCTGGTGATTTGTTTTGTTTCTAAAACTGTACTATGGGATATAAATTCTTCAATAATACCACTTTTGGAGGTATGTTCAAAACAGCCCTTTACTCTCTATAATTTCATGTCAACTAATCTAAATTGCACTACACACAGTGTGACTGAAAGTCAGAGGAGGGTGGTTCTGTTTTGTTTGATACTTGTAAGGAGATGAATGGGCATATGAGCCAGAAGAATCCTATGTGAATAGCCACAGACAGCTGAGAGTATCAACACTTAGGGCTGAAATGTTAAGGCACAACAGAAGATCATGGTTACGTAACTTCTCCTTTCTCTGACACATGTGCTCTAGCTTTTGTGAGAAAAACAGAAATTCTTTTTACTGTTAACTTCTCTCAATAATATTTTCCTGCCATTTAAATGCTGGTGCTTAGAAGCAAATTCATTGAATCTAAATGATGTGTGGTTGGAATGTCCACAGAAGCTTCTACTCTTCTGTAGAAGAGCTCCAGATGGTGATACAACTCAGAATCCTCAAAGGAAATGACTTTGTCCTCTGCTAAGGCAGAAAAGGCATTGGTACTCTGTAAGGCTGGAAATGAAGGGGAAGGAAGACAGAGTACAGAGAGAACTGTTTAATCTCCTCTGGAAAATGTCTCTCAGTGAGATTTTTGTAAAAATCCTGTGACATCTCAGAAACAGTTTCAGTGAGTGAGTCATGAGGAGGAGCTGAGGCAGCCCAGCCTCTCACTTCTGCTTCCATGGAGGTTTATGTTATGACTTGTATCACTGTGGGAGGATACTGAGCATAGTGTTGACAGAAATAAGTTGCAAAGTCGTCAGACTCCAGGCTGCCGATGGTGAGGGAATAATCTGTCCCAGACCCACTGCCACTGAACCTCGATGGGACCCCATCTGCCAATCTATTTGTGTAATAGATCAGCAGTTTAGGAGCTTCTCCTGGTTTCTGCTGGTACCAGTTTAAATAATTGCTAATGCCCTGACTGGCCCGGCAAGTGAGAGTGACTCTGTCTCCCAAAGATGCAGACAAGGAGGATGGAGACTGGGTCATCTGGATGTCACATCGGGCACCTAGGAATGGAGACATAATAAATGCCCAAATGGTTAAGCATGATAAGAAAGGACCTCCCCCAAATGCCAGTCAACACTAATCAGAGTGTAACAGTGAAATTTTTTACCTGGAAGACAGAGCAGCAGGAGCCCAAGGAGCTGAGCAGGGGCCCTCATGTCCATGCTGAGTCCTGACTGCAGTGACAACTGCACAGGGTGTGACTGGTATATGAAGAAGTCCTCAAGGCTGTGCAGTGAGTGCATGCAAATCACTGGGAACCAGTTAGGATGGGCACAGCTGCAAGGCTTGCTTATCTCAGTAACTGAGCACAAGTCCTGTGTCCCCAGGTGCCTGAGGCCAGACCACACATATGCCTCCAGAGAATGCGTTTCTTTTTTAAGTTTTAAGTTTTGGAGGTTTCTTTGAAAATTTCTACTGTACATAAGTACTTTTTTAATAATATAATTCTAATATATGTTAATGGTATATATACAAATATCTGACTGTCAATGAATATACAACAGAGGAGGGACTATTAAATCTTTAACTCACTCAAATAATTCCTATGGATTAGAAAAGGCTGTGTCCTCCTTGTGAACTGTTTGTTTGCTTGGAGTGGTCATTTCTACAAATTAAAAGAAAAATTAATCAGAACCATTTAGATTTTATTCTTCTCTCATATATTACATCACAACCACAGTTTTCCTCCTCCCCATCCCCTCAGTCTACTCCCCACCTCAGAAAAGAGCAGGCCTCCCAAAGTCATCAACCAAACACAGCATAATATGCTAAAATCAGACCAGGCACGAACCATCACATGAGTCTGGATGAGGCAACCCAATAGGAGGAAAAGTACCACAGGCAGCCAAAAGAGTCAGAAGCAGCCCCTGGTCCCACTGTCAGGAATCCCACAGGAACACCAAGTCAGTCAGCCTTAACATATATGTGGGGGATTTATGTAAGACCCACACAGGCTCCCTGATCTCTCTGAGCTCTCCTGAATCCTGGTTAGTTGATTCTGTGGGCCATGTTCTCATCATGTCCCTGAACCTCTGGTTCCTCTGATCTTTCCTCTCCCTCCTCCATAGGACTTACAGAGCTGGGCCTAATGTTTGGCTTTGGGACTCTGCATCTGCTTCGTTATTTGATGACTGATGTCTGGCCTCTTCAATGACCTGGGAACGAAGATGGTAAGTAGGAGATTCTCCCTAAAAGTTCACTTAGAGGAGAATTGGCCTTCTTGCACGTAGACTAACAAGAGATGGTTCAGACCAGTCCATCTCTCTTGGATGTGTACCTAGAGATGTATAATGTAGACCAGGCTGGTCTTGAACTCACAGAGATCCGCCTGGCTCTGCCTCCCGAGTGCTGGAATTAAAGGCCACCACCGCCCAGCAAATAAGGGTTTTCTAAGGTTAATAATTTATTTCAATTGTTTGATACAGGTATATGTGGACCCTGACACAAATGGAGGGTCTCAGGATGGAGGAAAGAACTAGAGAAACACTGGATATGTGCCTCACAGAGGGCAAGGTGTGGGAGGAAACAAGAGGCAGCAGCTTCAGTTAACATCCCAGCTTGTCTCTGACTCCTCAGTAATGAACAGCTGCTCCCTGGTATGTCCACAGAGGAAAGGTACTGCATCCCTTTCATAAAGCTTAGGCTCAGTGGGAGGGTATGTGGTGATGTCACTATGGTGGGTCACTAATCATGATGCACATTTTGTTAGAATTAGTAATAATATGCTATACAAACAATAAAATAATTATTTAATATAATAATATAATAATTGTTTGTATACAGTGGGCCTAATATTAATTTTTTCACAATTGCTGTCCTCCCGAAGTGAAACACACTGGAGCTGAGACCTTATTCTGGCCTGGTATCATTTTCTGGCCTTCTTTGGATTTGGACCTTGAAGATCAGTGAGAACCAAACTGTGGAGAGCAGGCTCTGCAGTACTGGGCACATCTCTGAGGTGCTGGTTCCCATCAAAATATGTAAGCTATAGCCTCAGTACTAAACAATGCCAGACTATGTATATACCATGGTCTCACTTACTAAAACCTATCCAGTTTTCTGATTCATTTTTTCTTAAAAATAAATCCACACTTTTTTCTATTGTCCACTAAAGATTTGATGTGTAAATCTGATTACCACACTAGACTTACAGACTTGATTTTTCATTTTAAAAATCCTTCTTAGAAGTTTTAGAAAATACATGTTTCATATTAATATGTTGTGGTGGAGAATGTTTAAAGTTCTTTGACAATATTTTTGTAGCTTTTTAAAACTCCAATGTCAAAGAACACTTAAAATATTGAAAAACAAGTGATTTCATTGAATGATTGTACGTAGTGGTGAAAGCACCATGCTACAGAATTATGTGTGCTATGATAAATCAGAAATAGAAACTGTAGAGTGTACAGTATTGTGAACCAGGGAAATCTGCAGTCTTTCCTTTGTATTCAATGTCTTGTTAACAAAATAATTTTAAAACATACTGGAGAAGTCTTGTTAGAATTGGAGACTCCACCAACACAGTAAGTAAATTTAGCTGACAGAAGAGAAATGGAAAAGAGATTGAGAGGAAGCCAAGCCCTTCGAGTTTCCATGGAGGTCAGCAAGCAGCTATATGGCTGAAGGAAGAAAGGAAGTTCAGACAACAATGAGAAAAGCCAAAGAGTAAATAGAAGCTTACAAAAGAGATAGAAAGAGAAAAGGGCGATTTGTACTTTTCTTCTCACCTTAAGAAGAGATAGAAGAAGGTCTTCCATGGAGACCTCTGCAGGAGATTTTTCAGTGGCAGTCTGGGAAGGACAAAAAGACATTGTCCCATTAAGGAACAGTCCCTCCTTTTGTGTTCTCCTTGTTCATGTCATTGGTTCTTATCAGCCATCAGAATAACAGCAGTCTCAGAAATAAGGCTGAATGCCTCAATCTTAATATTGGAACTGAGGAGCCATGGATAGTTAAGACAAGTCTACAACTGAGCTTTGCTCTTAGACTTGCATAGATGGGTCTCCCTAGGGGAAAATATATGATGTTCAGAACTACACAGCTCTTTGAGAGAAGCCTAGCATTAATAACAAACCACCTTTTTGAGGAAATCACCTTTTTGAGGAATTGTAAAATGTCTTCTTGTCTTCAGCCCTGGAAAAAAAGGATACCAGCATGAAATTCTGGATTAGTGATGGGGACACTAAGTACACAAAGCAATTGCTTTCTAAGATACTATCAGAGATGCATACATTGGACAATCTTTGGGAAGGCTATGGAAAATCTGCTTGGACTGCTCTTAAGCTACAGACGTACAAACACACACTCTCTGTAATATTGATACTCGAAAGATTTTATTCAGTAAAAACATGAACTGAAGTTTAAGAAGATTTTTGATATTTGTTGCTCCCACCACAACCAGTCATTCCAGGATATAATAAACAAGTCTTAGAAACATTCATTCTTTGAGACATATTAAATCTATCTGTAAGAATACACATGCCTAAAAATAGAAGGTACTATAAAATTTGTCAACAGAGACAAAACAGCATTTATAGATAATCTGATAAATTTTCATCCATGCCCATATTATCATTGAGGTTATTTTGTACTATGTCTCCTCCATACTCCCTTTTCTTCCCATTCCCATTTGTCTCTTTTCTACAAACGTGATGTTTGAATCCAGTGGCAGCTTTAGAGCAGCTCTCTAAATACTCATGGATATTGACAGGTGTTCTATAAGGATGTTGAAGATGGGAGCTCTCACCAGGGAAATGAGATAAGATAAGATGATGCTGGTCTTAAGGTATTGGCACCAGGCACATGCTGGTAGGCACTCTCTTCTTTACCTGGGAATCAGAGGTTGGCTGCAGGCTCTTGCTGTAAACCTCCCCCAGTCTTTAGAAACAGGTCCCACTTCTCTCAGGTGGGCTGTTATTACCTGCAGAGACCCTGCCATGCTGTTTGTCTGTTTTAGTTCTCAGAACTAAATTCTCCCTGCAGCACTCTACCATGCTATTTCCCTTGGTTTGTCTGTCCACAGCATGAATAACTGGTATAAGAAATACCTTAGATCTCGGTTCTTCGTCTTGGTGTACTCTAAAACCATAATGCCAACCCAAAACCTAAAAATTTGTTCACATAGAAAGTTTCTTTTCTAATTTGTGTCATATGCACACATGTGATGATATGTATCTATATAAAAAATGATAAACATAAATGAGAGTAACAATGTGATGGTTCTCACTCTCATATTTACTTAATTCAAGTAATATGATTATCTTCATTTGCTTTCAGTTTCCTGCAATCACAATAACTTCCTTTTCTTTATTGTTAAAAATCCATTTCTTTATTTAGATACAAAGAAATGGAAAATTATAAAATGTCTAGGAAAATAGATATAGCTGGAAAGATCATATCGTGTAAGGTAATCTTTAGAGTCGTGTGATAAATTTGAAGTACTGAAGAATCTGAGAAACCATTGTGGTGGGGAAGGGAAAGGAAGATGCTAAGTCGGGGAGAGATAGTGCACAGGTGACATGAAAGGGGAAAAGAAATAATAGACAGGCAGTGTGGAGATGCATGGGGGTATGGGGCTATTGAGGGAGATAGGGAAGGGAAAGTTATCATTAATTAATTTATTTAAAAGTCATAAAATGGCTGGGCAGTGATGGTGAACTTCTTTATTCCCAGCTCTTGGGAGGTAGAACCAGGGGGATTCTGTGAATTTGAGCCCAGCCTGGTTACAGAAGCGAGATCCGGGACAGGCAACAAAACTTCACAAAGAAACCCTGTCTCAAAAAAAGGCCATAAAATAACCTATTATTTTATAATTTTCATATGTATCCTTACTAATATAAAAAGTTTAAGTAGAGTTAGCCTACACTGGGCATAATGCTCATCCCAGAAGCTGTGCGTTGCCAAATAAAAATCCCTGAGCCAAGTTTGGCATACTTCTCTTCAAGACATTGATCAGAGATATACTGAAGATCCTCAAAACAGTGAGAGTGATTTTCATTGTTCTTAGTTGCTGCAGTGGTTTAAATGAGAATGTAACCCCAGGAGTTCAAGTGTCAATACTTGGTCCCCACTTGCTCTCACTGTACACATTTGTCACTGTGTTTACACAGGTCTAGAGGATTCGAACAGACATAAAGTCAGCTTTTCTCTCTTCATGCTCAGCTGATCTGAAGGCCCTTGGCACCTCTTCATGTGGCTGCTTCTTACATAATGAAAGGATGTAGGTTACGGCAGGTGGTTTCTAGGGAATAGCCATATCTGTTCTTGTCTACCAGTCTCAAGTTTAATCTAATCGCTGGATGTTTCAATCTGCTCCTCCTACACATACTTGGGAATCCTTCTGTACTGTTACCCAAATTAAAAACATGTGAGGCAGCTGGGCCTACTAAGGCAAGATTTTTGTTGGAGTTTGTATCACAGTGGTAGAAATAGACATAGGATCCATCGTATTATAAATTTCCAAGTAATTCAGGCTACACTCAGCTGATTTGCAGTATGAAACTGGTCATTGACTTGCTGTTACCAAATTGCTCTATGATGCCAAGAAACTGGTTGGAAACTCTATAGCTGAAGAGCTGGGGAGACTGGACTGGCTTCACCACGTACCAGTCTAAACTGTGTTTATATTAATCTATATGAGATCATGACTGTATCTGCAGATATGGAAACAACTTCTCAAAGACCAACTGGCAGAGTGAGCACAGTCTGGATTATCATGATATTAAACCTGGATATTAAAAGTATAATAAGAGAAAAATGTTGTTTAATATGTAGACAAAGAAAATATTCAGAAATTATGTGCTCTTATTCTTTATTTCCTATGGATTATGTTCAAAACTTTGGTTCATATTCTAAAAAGTAGTTCATTCAAAAAGAAGAAAATACAGAGATATACAAATCATAAAGCATGCTCCAGAATTAACATGTACCATACTCTTCTATCCATGGCAGGTCTATGACCAGAACACAAATTCCTGTTCATTCTGGCTTCTCTCTCAGTCACATATCTAAACCCACAAATCTATACTAGAGAACTAGCTGCCATCTCTCACACTGACAGATTATGGATGAGCAGTGGTGCAGTCTCACAGCCCATTTTATGCTAGGCATCTGTCTTAGTGTTTCTATTGCTGCAAAAAAAATGACAAAAAAAAAACAAGTTTAGGGAGTAAAGGGTTTATTTGGCTTATACTTCAACATTGTTGTTCATCACTGAAGGAAGTCAGGATTGAACCTCAAACAGGGCAGGATCCTGGTGGCAAGAGCTTATGCAGAGGTCATGGAAGGAAGCTGCTTACTGTCTTGCTTTTCCTGGCTCGCTCATCCTGCTTTCTTATAGAACCCAGGACCACCAACCCTAACATGGCACCACCCACTATGGTCTGGGCCCTCTTCCATTGGTCACTAATTGAGAAAATGTTTTATAGCTGGATCTCATGTAGGCGTTGCCTCAACTAAGGTTCCTTTCTCTCTGATGACTTTAGCTTGTGTCAAGTTGACACACAAAACCAGATAGTACAGCATTCATCTTGGTACCAATTACCCATCTGCCATGACCCCAGTCCCTGAAAGATAAGGTCCCAGTAACTCGGACACTCTTGCCAAGCTTGAAGATGTGAGTTTGATGCCTGGAACTAAGTGAAAGGAGAGAACTGGCTCCCACAAGTCCTTTGATATCCACGTATGTGCTGTGACATATGCACCCTTCAAACACACAATAAGTTAATGTAATTTTGTAAGTGAATGCATATGAGCTGGAGAGATGGCTCAGTGGTGAAAAGTGCTTGTGAGTTTTCCAGAAGACACCAGTTTTTATTTTGCAGAGCCCACATTTGGTGGCTCACACCTATCAGTAACAACAGCTACAATGGACTCAGTGCCCTCTTCTGGCATCTGTGGGTACTTTCACACCTGTGTTCCTACACACAGAGAGACATAAGCTCAAAATTTAAAAGATAATAAATATTTAAATGTAATTCATTTTTAAAAGATTGTCCATTCTCCAACTGTGAGTTCTTAGGATCTTAATTTAAAAAAAAAATCATTTAACAGCCTACTTCTAACCTGTCTAATCCACTCCATTAGTATATGTGTTTGTTTTATGTCAGTACAATACTGACTTACTAACTTTTGCAATATGTTTAAAGGTGCAGTAAACCAGGTACTCGTTTGTTATTTGTACTCAAAAACTTTACTTTGAAAAATTACTTTGAACATTCAGAGTGTTTTGTAATTTGGTATGATTTGAGGCTGTTTTAACAAGTCTTGTAAATAGTATCATTATTTTAATAGAGATTACAGTGAATTTATAAATAATTTTGGATAGCACATGAATTTTAATAGTTTTGACTATTCGAATCTGTTAATAACACATGTCTGCTGTGGATATCTGTATGATGTGAATGTGTTACTCTGATTGGTTAATAAAGTGCTGATTGGCCATTAGCCATTGGCCAGGCAGGAAGTATAGGCCAGACAAAGAGAGAGGAAAATTCTGGGAACAGGAGGGCTGAGTCAGGAGACATTGCTAGCCGCCGCCATGAGAAGTAAGATGAGAAGGCAGAACTGGGAAAAGGTACCAACCCACATGGCTAAACATAAATAAGAATTATGGGTTAATTTAAGTGTAAGAGCTAGTCAGTAATAAGCATGAGCACATGGCCATACAGATCGTAAATAATATAAGCCTCTGTGTGTTTACTTAGGTCCAAGCAGCTGCGGGAATGGCAGGTGAAAGAGATTTGTCCTGACCACCTGCAGGCTGGGACAAAGGAAAACTCTAGCTACACATGTCTTTCCTCTATCTTTATACTCTAGAATTTTGCATCCATGCATTATACCTTAATGGTACAGGCATATACCGGTTGATTCATCAACTTAAGGCAAGCTGGGCTTATCTGGGAAAAAAGAGCCTGGGCAATGGACTTGGTTCCATCACATTGACCTATCCATGTTGCAGAATATTTGATCACACTGTGAATTCAGAGATTGCATTATTTACTGGAAAACCCTTCTATTTGTGGTGTGGTTCAGCCCTAGCACATGCATTTAGTCCAAAAGCTTACAGCTGAAAATTGCAAACAGGATTATATAAAATCAGGAAGAGGAGAAAGCAACCAGTTGACAGAATAAAAAAACATAGCATGTAAGAGGGAGTCAGAATATACATATACATATATAGAGAGGGGGAGATGCACAGGAAGTAGATAGGAGGGACATCCTGTCAGTTGGAGGAGTTCTGTTTGAACTGGCATAGGAGAAAGCTTTTTATGGGATGGCAGCAGAGGAAAAAGCAGCTGGGTGCTTTCTCTGCTTCTGCCAACTATCAGGTTATCACCCAAGCATCTGGCTCCTGAGTCTTTATTGGTAAAATCAAATGATAGAGATTTAATTAAAGAAAACATATAGGCAAGTCTGTGAAACATTTTCATGATTGGTTATTGATGTGGGAGGGCCCTGTCCACTGGCAGTAGTGCCATCTCTGGCCAGGTGGCCCTGGAATGTATAAAAAAGATAACTGAGCAAGCCATGAGGAATAGTTCTTAAGCAGCATTCCTCTGTGGTCACTACTTTAATTACTGTTTCCAGTTTACTGCTTGAGTTCCTGCCTCCACTTCCCTCAATGATGAGCTGTAAGCCCATCTGGACATATAACCTCAATAAACTCTTTCTTCTCCAAAATGGTTTTGGACAGTCAGTTTTTTATCACATGAACAGAAACATAACTAGAACAAGGCATTTTCTCCTTTGGTTAAATATATTTCTAAGCCTCCCTCATCTACTCTTCCCTTCCCCCCCCCTTTTTTTTAAAAATTCTATAGTTTGCTTATTTGTTTTTTATTTCTATTAATTCCAGCATTGCTGTCATGTAGCAATGCTCTGCATAGTTTTGTATGTTGAGTTGTATTTTGAAATGTGGCCAAATTCTTTGCTTGTTGGTGAGTGCCTTTACACACAAACCAAATGGTCAGATGCTAGGTTGCTGGTTTCTGCTGTCTTTAAGGAGTCAGATGTCCACTCATTAGTGGGATACGGATGAGAGAATTATACTTTTCCCTTGCCCTGGTATTTCTGACAAGTGATTGCACCAAAGAGGAAGTTTCTATTTTCATTCCTTAATGAGGCAACAATGCATTTTGGTTGTGCTTTGAGTTTTCTTTAATCTGTTAATGGACACATTTTGGTGCCTCCTGTGAGGAATACTTAATAAATTACTGAAAATAGTAAATAAGGAATCACTTTGCAAACAATTATACCCTTAATGATGCAACTGAGAAAAAACAACCATGTTTTTGAGGTTCATTTTCTGAGCAAATGGATAGAAGGGAGCACAAGTGGACTACATATTAATATACCCTCCAGATGTGCAAAAACATGACCAGAAGCACTTTAAAAATTTCAACCTACAATAGATTTGTAAATTTGGACACATTCTGAGGCAGAACATTATGAGGGTGTAAGCACCTGGTAGAGGCAATGAACTCCATGACACAAAAGGGGCTGTGAACTCTCATCCTAGTCAGGCCAAGACACATCAATCAAGAATAAAACCCCAATGTAGGGAAATGATGTTCCAACCAGGCCCAGGCCTGTAGACTTCACCAGCTCTCCACAAGGCCTTCATATGATAAAACAACTAAGGGATTACTCCATTAATTACGCTGGATGTCTCATGATCTGTTCATCTCTGGAAATGACCTCAGAATAATTCTGGAAAGGTATTGTCTGTTAGTCTTTACTTTCTCTGGTTTCCTGTAGAGTTGCTCAATAAAGATCCTTGCTGAAATGTGAATCAAACAAAAGGATTTTCCCATCCATAGGCACCTGTGGTAAACCACACGAGGCAAGAATTGAGCCTCTCCTGTGTTATGTCACATGCAGATTGAAATATCAGCAGTGTCTCCTTGAACTTCCCAGACCTATCCAGGGACCACATGGTTAGGCAGGGGTTTTTTGCCTCTATTGTGGTAGATGCACACTGGATGCTGGCAGAGGACCACAGAGAGAAGGATTACTATGCAGATATCTGGGCTCTTTCAAGCAAAACTATTTCTTGACATGCAAGCAGTCTGAGCACATAAAAAACAAGGAGCAGCAGCTGGGACAGCACAGCCTCCAACTTCTACTTCCCTCCTTGGTTTATGTCACGGCTTGTATCACTGTGGGAGGAGCACTGTAATGCTGCAGACAATAATAAGTTCCAACGTCTTCAGGCTCCAGGATGCTGATGGTTAAAGTGAAACTTTGCCCAGAGTACTGGCCACTAAACCTTGATGAGACACCAGATTGCAAACTAGTTGCATCATAGATCAAGCGTGTAGGAGCTTGTCCTGATTTCTTCTGGTACCTGTCTAGGTTATTGCTAATGCCCTGACTTGCCAGACAAGTGATTGTCACTCTGTCTCCTAGAGATGCTGACAGGGAGGATGGAGATTGTGTCACTTGAATGTCACATCTGGCACCTGACAGTAGAAAAACAAGCAAACAAAAAATAACACAATTAACAATGTGGTATTAGGAATTCCATGATTAGAAGGAAAGTGATGGGTACTCTGAGCTGAAAAAATTTTCTATGCTGTGCAACTTACCTGAGAGCCAGAGTAGCCAAATTGCCAGGGCCTGAGCAAGAGTCACTGTGTCCTAAGTGGGACTGACTGCTGCAGGGTATGTGAACAGCCATCTAAGAATCTGTCAGTTAAGGGGAAATGCTCTGGGCACATGCAAATCAGCAAAGTTTGTCAAGCCTATGGACATCTGCAGGGTTTGCTCAGCTCAGTAACACAGGAAGTCTCAGTCTATAGGGACCCTCCATCCGACCTGGGAGACACACACTGGCTGCTTCGAAAGTGTTTCCCCATGGGGACTACAGGATATAATTAATTCAGTGTCCTTTAATTAGAGTGTTTTGGTTTTGTTTTGGTTTGTATCTCACTACACTGATGATAATTTTTCTTTCTAATTTTGAATATAAGGTGGACAGTTGGAGATTTAAATCTTTGGAAATTGCAAGAAATTGAAGTTGAGTCCAAAGTGTTGTCTTTTTTCTTCTCTGGGGTTTTATGGGATAAATAATCAGGGCAATTGATGGACAGAGACATAATTTTGACTGAAAGTTAGATGCATAAAGGCAATAAAAGGAGGTCAGTATATATGCATACATTTATAGCTCTATGGTAAAGTAACAAGATGTAAAAATACCCTTTGATAAACATAGTTTAATGATCTGCTGGGAAGGGCCTAGATACTGAGTGTCATAACTAAATTGTCACCCTCACATAAGCGTTGTCCTCTATTTCTTAAGGACCTTTTTCACTCAGCCAGTCTAGGGAACTTATTTGTTCTCTGCCTTTTGAAAGATGTTAGAATGTTGTTAGGACAATATTTAGCCCCCAGGAACAGGCTTCCAATAAACTACTTCCTCATACTGAGCTGTGTCTTCCCCCATTCCACCTCCCAATATTTTTTTATTTATTTATCTATTTTTATTTTAAATCCCTCAATGTATGTGTTATGTCAGAGCCTCCCACACCCATTATTGATAAAACTCTAATCCTCTAAGCCCCACTTAGAGGTGCGCTGTAGTAATTCCCTGTGAATTTCTCACTCCCATCAATGTAGGCTTTCATAGTTCTGTACAGATCTTGTCTGCTAGACCTGGGATCCGAGGACATCAAAGAATGGGGCAGACTACAGTCCAGTGCTGTAGACAACCTTGCTTCAGGTTCAGTGTACTCTTGTACAAGAATGAAACAAAGAAAGCAATGATCCAAGGAAGGTTGTTTAAGTTCAGAAAACACATGATCAGAAAATCATGTAAATAAATGTCAATAAGCATATACTAAATATTAACAGAGCAGCCCAGAACTTTCTCAAGACAGAATTTAAACACATTTGCCCAACATGTACTATAGATTATATCTGAGAAAGCATAAAAGCAAGGCAGAAGGCCATATCCAGATTCAGTGCACACTGACCAGATTGGGTTCTATATCCATGCTCTGACCTCCAACAAGAATAAACATGTATTATAAATTGAATGTAAATGTTTTTTGCAAGAGGCACAAAATCACATCCAAGAACAATCTAGGGAACAAAATTCACAGGAGATAAAATAATTTCTGTTTTTTTTTCCCAATGGGGCCTCTCAGTTCCCCCAAGGTATTGTCCACCATGCATCATTCTTTTGACCATGTTCTGACATCAAGGTGACATTAAAGGTTAACCATCATATAGATCCAATAATAGGATCACTAGAGCACATGGTAGTTCTATTTTCAATGTTTTGAAACTTCTTACAGTGATTTTCCTGGAGGTCATACTGACTTATATTACAATGAATGGTTTACCTCTCAGAGCTGAGAGATATTTAATTAATATTTTTATTGGCATACACTTCCTGACTAGTAGCATTGAACATTTTTGTCACATATCTATTAGTCATTTGTATGTTTAGAGAAATTACTGTTTAATTCTGTTGCACAGTTTTGAATTTACTTGTTGTAATTGAGTTTTGATTAAGGATATTGATCTATAATGTATCCTTTTGTCCTTTTACTTTGTATAGTTGTCTGGGTTTTCAATCAAGGTTATGTAAACAGTATAGAGTGTACTTGGAAGTATTCTCTGTCTTTGATGCTGTATAATAAAATGAGGCATATTTGTAAGGTTCTTCAAATTTTTATTAGAATTCAGAAATTTGTTTTTTTTAAATAAATATTTTTAGTTTAAAATTAATTTAATTTTACCTATCAGCCATGGATTCCCTTGTCCTCCCTCCTCCCACCCCCCAGCCTTCCACCCCAATTCACCCACCATTCTCACCTTCTCCAAGGCAAGGTCTCCTCTGGGGATTCAGCCTAGCCTGGTAGATTCAGTTGAGGCAGGTCCAGTCCCCTCCTCCCTACACCAAGGCTGAGCAAAGTGTCTCAGTATAGGCCCCAGGCTCCAAAAAGCCAGGTCATGCACCAAGGACAGGTCCTGGTCCCACTGCCTGGGGGACTCCCAAATAGTCCAAGCTCATCAACTGTCTCACTTAACCAGAGGGCCTGGTCAAGTTCCATTGGGGGCTCTTCATCCATTGGTTCACAGTTCATGTGTTTCTGCTAGTTTGGCTATTTGTCCCTGTGCTTTTTACATCATGGTCTCAATATCTCTTGCTCATATAAGCCCTCCTCTCTCTAGCAAGTTGGACTCCTGTAACGACTCTGAGATACTATCTTACACACGTCAGAATGGCTAAGATAAAAACACTGAACACAACTTATGTTGGAGAGGGTGTAGAACAAGGGGAATACTCCTGCACTGTTAGTGGGAAAGTAAACTTGTACTGCCATTTTGGAAATCAAAATGGTACTTTCTCAGAAAATTGGGAATCAACCTCCCTCAAGACCCAGCTATACTACTCTTGGGAATATACCCAAGGAATGCTCAAACACACCACAAGGACACATGCTCAACTATGTTCATAGCAGCATTATTTGTAATAGCCAGAGCCTGGAAACAACCTAGATGCCCTTCAACTGAAGAATGGATAAAGAAAATGTGGTATATATACACAATGGAGTACGACTCAGCAGAGAAAAACAATGACATCATGAGGTTTGCAGGCAAATGGATAGAACTAGAAAATATCATTCTGAGTGAGGTAACTCAGACTCAGAAAGACAAACATGGTATGTACTCACTCATAAGTGGATACTAGATGTAAAGCAAAGGATAACCAGACTGCAACTCACAACTCCAGGGAGGCTACCTAGTAAAGAGGACACTAAGAAAGACACAGGGATTGTCCAGTGACATAGAAATGGATGAGAGCTATATGAGCAATCTGGGGGTGGGGGTGGGGGGTAATGGAGGGCAAGGGTCGGGGGAAAGAGAGCTTAGGGGAGAGGGAGGTCCCATCTGGATCAGGAACAGAGTAGGAGAACAAGGAATAAGAGACCATGATAAATGAAGACCCCCTGAGAATAGGAAGAAGCAAAGTGCTAGAGATGTCTCCAGAAATCCACAAAGATACCTCCACTATAGACTACTGGCAATGGTTGAGAGAGTGCCTGAGCTGACCTACTCTTGTGATCTGATGGCCAAACACCCTAACTGTCATGATAGAACTCCCATCCAGTGACTGGTGGAGGCAGATGTAGAATTCAGAAATTTGAGTGAGTAGGAAACCTACAAAAAGTTCACCAACTTGTTTGTTTTATAGTATTTACTTTTATCTCTGTAAATATTCACTTTAAAATTTCATCACATGCAAATGAGGCAAAATGACATAATCACCTCTGTTGTGATTACCTCTACTCAGACAACAGAAGATGGACATACTGGAAGCCACATGCTCAAGTCTACATCTCCCATCTTCCCTCTGCACAGTGATATAGGATAATGACTCTCTCTGAAACTTTTATCACAAAGGAAGTCGTTAGGACAAATTGATTTACTTGGGTCCATTCTGTGGTCTCTGTCATATTATAGATAGAAAGGGGCCAAATGTTCACTATTTTCTCCTTTCCTTCACTTGTCAAAGGCCACTTCATATTGTTCTCTGAAGTGAAATAATACCCATCATTCATTTGTCATACTGTTAACGTTTTTGAATAACTTAGGACTCTTGAATGATTCTACTTTCCTAGAGGTTGGATGCAAAACAAATCTAAGAACACATTAAAATCATGTACCATGATCAAGTATGCTGCATCCCAGAGCATGTTAGTTTTCTTCTGAGAGGTAGAAAGGGTGTGGATCCTGATGGAAGGGTAAGAAGAGAGGAAGAAAGAGAAGAGAAATGGGAAACCATAATCAGGTTATATCATGTGAGAAAAATCTATTTTCAATAAAAGGGGAAAATATATAATCTAAATTAAACAAATACAAAAATCTCTCTTGTCTCAAGACATCTTTTTTCTATTATGAGCATCATAGTTATTATGATGGCTACCACAAATCTTTGAAAATAGCTAAGGAATTAAAACAGTGACTATTCACTATGATAGAAACATTGGAAGAAGGAAAGGCTTATTCTGTGATCCTTTTGTTGTTATGGTTAGGGACCACAGAGAATGCACACAGTAAACAGAGATGAGCAAATGTCAGCACTAATCCTCTGACACCATTGAGAAATTTTGATATTTTATTGAAAATGTTTTCTCTAACAAAGTTGTTTTGAAGGATGTGTAAATTGAGACAGAGATATAGAGGAACAGAACAAAGTAAATTTTATATTAGTGTCTCTTCCTCCTCTTCTTTCCCTCCTCTTCCTCCTTCTACCCCTGCCTTTTCCTTCCTGTCTTCATCTTCCATGATGCATCATAATCTAGGTGAATGTATTTCACAAGACAAAAGTCATTTTAACAATCGATATAGTTAACCTTCTGACAATTAAGAAGAAAACCTATAAAAGTAACTCTATAGTGTCTTAAAAATAATTTCTGTTGGAGTCAATAACTATTTATGATAAACTTCTAAGGAACCAAGGCATACTCACAAAAATATCTTACTGTCATGTATTGTCTATAAAGGTAAGGCAGATATCTTAGTCATAATGAGTGAAAGAACACTGAGCATTTTTATCTCAGATTACAGAAAAGATCAAAATGTCAGTGTCAACACTTGTATCTAAAATAATAGCACAGATACAATTCTATTAATAAATGAGCAATGAAGGACATGAGATAAAATATTGCTGATAAGATTAGTATACAAATTCATAAATAAGGAATCTCAAAATAAATATTTAGAAGTAAGTACAATAAAATCTATACATATACACAAAGGGTAGTGGAATAGCTCCTGTATGTTAACAGGCATACAAGTGAATACAGACTTTATCTGCGTGTGAGTGTTTTGCTTGCATATATATATAAGAACATTGTGTGCCTCTCTGGTGCCCTCTGAGGCCAGAAGAGTGTGCTCTATCCCCTGGAATTAAAGTCAAAGATAGCTGTGGGTCATCAAGTGGGTGCTGAGAATCAAATCCAGGTCCTTTTCAAGAGCATCAAGTGCTCTTAACCACTGGTCATTCTCTCCAGGTCCATGAAACAACTTTTAAATGTATATTATCTCCAATTTGCACATAAACTCAATGTAATGAAACTAATATTCCTGAAAGAGTTTCTAAAGTTGATTAACTCAGTCCACAACTTATGTAGAAAACATAAAGACAGCAAAACTAAGAAACTGTGAAGGCCATAAATGTGGTATTATATCTTGTGACTTGTTCTCTTTTGTACAAAATCATAGTAATTAGGTCTGTGGGTGCTCTACATGCACAGATAGATACATATATGAATGAGACTTATTAAAAATCCCACAGGAAATAGAACTTACTCATACACAATTTCAAAAAAGAACCAAACTTGAAGATAGATCAAAATTGTTGAGCTGGTATTTTGTTTTGTTATTAAAACTGTGCTATGGGATATAAGTTCTTCAATAATACCACTTCTGGAGGCATGTTCAAAACAGGCCTTTACTCTAATAACTTCATATAAACAAATCTATTTGCACTTCACATAGTGGGATTGAAAGTCATATGAGGGTAGTTCTACTTTGTTTGATACTTGTAAGCAGATGAATGGATGGACATAGGAGCCAGAAGAATCCTATGTGAAGTACTACAGACAGCTGAGAGTATCACCACCTAGGGATGCAATTTCAAAGCACAACAGAAGATCACAGTTAGGTTTCTAGGGAATGAACACTCACCCACTAGGAATCCTTTAGGAATCCCAACTGAATTGATGTATGGTAGAAAACGCTATCTCATAGGAGGCAGATGGTGCGCCCCTCTGTTAAGAAAGTTCAGTAAGGGAAACTTAAGGACTACAGCAGAACCCCTTCCCCTAACAAGCAAAAAAGTACAAGAGTCCATATTCCAGGAGGTAAAAAGGTTTTATATTAAAAGAGATATGTGGTGGAGAACTAAAGAAAGACTTAGAGAGGATCTGCAGCATCCAAATAGGCTAAATGGGTCATAAGAACCAGAAAAGTAGAAGTGCATAATATACTAGAGAGCTGCTGAGATAAAGATGAGGGACACAGCTGCAAGAATTCTATACAAGTCTAGGGACTGTACTAAGTTTAAAAAACACAGACTGCTCTTTAGGTCATAAAGTTCTTGTGAGTGAAGGAATATGTCTAGTGCCGATTAATAATTGTGTGCTTGCTTTTTTAAAAAAAAAAAAGATGATGTACTTGAATTATTGCCAAGCTCTTGTTGTTCCTTGTATGACTTGATAGTTTTCTTTTCTGTATATAAACTACTGATTTGCAGAAGTAAAATTGCAGCAGATTCAAACCAAAAAAAAAAAAATTCCACTTTCTCTCATACATGTGCTTTAGCTTTTGTGAGAAAGCCAGGAATTCTTTTTACTGTCAGCTTCTCTCAATAATATATCCCTGATGTTTAAATGCTGGTACTTAGAAGCAAATTCATTGCATTTAAATGAAGTGTGGTTGGAATATCCACAGAAGCTTCTACTCTTCTGTAGGAGTTCCAGATGGTGATACAACTCAGAATCCTCACAGGAAATGGCTGTGTCCTCTGCTAAGGCAGAAAAGGCCTTGGTACTCTGTATGGTAGGAAATGAAAGGGAAAGAGGATAGTGAGCATACAGAGAGAACTGTTTAGCCTCTTCTAGAAAAACTATTGTCTCTCTGTGAGATTTTTGTAAAAAGCCTGTGCCATCTCAGAATGTTTCAGTGAATGAGTCATGAAGAGCAGCTGAGGCCGCTCAACCTCTCACTTCTGCTTCCATGGAGGTTTATGTTATGACTTGTATCACTGTGGGAGGAGTACTATAACCTTGTTGACAGTAATAATTTCCAAAGTCTTCAGACTCCAGGCTGCCAATGGTGAGGGAATAATCTGTCCCAGACCCACTGCCACTGAACCTCGATGGGATCCCATCTGCCAATCTATTTGTGTAATAGATCAGGAGCTTAGGAGCATCTCCTGGTTTCTGCTGGTACCAGTTTAAATAACTGCTAATGCCCTGACTGGCCTTGCAAGTGATGGTGACTCTGTCCCCCAGAGAGGCAGAAAGGGAGGGTGGAGACTGGGTCATCTGGATGTCACATCTGGCACCTAGAAGTAGAGACATAATATATAGCCACATAGTAGAGCATGATACAAAAGGACTACTCCCAAATGCCAGTCAACACTAATCATAGTGTAACAGTGAAATTCCCATTATACTCATTTTTTACCTGGAAACCAGAGCAGCAGGAGCCCAAGGAGCTGAGCAGGGGCCCTCATGTCCATGCTGAGTCCTGACTGCAGTGACAACTGTACAGGGTGTGACTGGTATATGAAGAAGTCCTCAAGGCTGTGCAGTGAGTGCATGCAAATCACTGGGAACCAGTTAGGGTGGGCACAGCTGCAAGACTTGCTCATCTCAGTAGCTGACCACAAGTCCTGTGTCCCCAGATACCTGAGGTCAGACCACACATATGCCTCCAGAGACTGTATTTCTTTTTTAAGTTTTAAGTTTTGGAGGTTTCTTTGAAAATTTCTACTGTACATAACCTCTCTTAAATAATATGTTTCAAATATATGTTAATGGTAAAATAGGTAAATATCTGACTGTCAATGAATATACAACAGAGGATGGACTATTAAATCTTTAACTCACTCATATAATTTAAATGGATGAAAAATATACTGTGTTCTCTTTGTTAAGTGTTCATTTGTTTGGAGTGGTCATTTCTACAAATTAAAAGAATAATTTATCAGAACCATTTAGATTTTATTCTTCTCTCACATACTGCATCACAAACACAGTTTCTCTTCCTTCATCTCCCCTCAGTCTAATCCCACCACCTCCCCTCTTCCCCGAGTCAATACCTCAGAAAAGAGCAGACCTCCCAAGGTCATCAACCAAACACAGCATAATACTCTACAATAACACCAGGCATGTACCATCACATCAAGGCTGGACGGGCAACCCAGAAGGAGGAAAAGTGTTCCACAGGTAGACAAAAGGGACAGAGTGATCTCTCTGAGCCCCCATGAATCCTGGTCAGTTGATTCTGTGGGCCATGTTCTCATGGTGTCCCTGAACCTTCTGGGTTCTCTGACCTTTCCTCTCCCTCCTCCACAGGACTACCAGAGCTGGGCCTACTGTTTAGCTTTGGGATTCTGCATCTGCTTCATTATTTGCTGAATTAGTTGCTGTGGTTTCTTTGATAACCTGTGAACTGCAATAATAGCACAGATGTTATGCATAAGCATAAAATGATAAATGTTAAATTCTCCCTAAAAGTTGACTTAGAGGAAAAGCGGCCTTCTTACACATACACTAACTAGAGATGGGCCATACTAGCCTATGTACATTGGCTTCTGGATGTGTTCCTGGCCTTGTATGAATAAATTATTGGTGCAATTAAGGGTTTTCTAAGGGTGATAATTTATTTCAGTATTTTGAAACAGGTATATGTTTAGTCTGATACAAGTAGAGATTCTCAGGATAGAGGAAAGAATTAGAGAAACTTAAAAACTAGAAACTGGATATGTGCCTCACAGAGGACAAGGTGTTGGAGGAAGCAAGGAGTGGCAGCTTCAGTGCACGTCCCAGCTTGTCCCTGACTCCTCGGCAATGAACAACTCCCTGGTCTGTCCACAGGGCAAAGGTAATGTGGTTGGAGTAAAGGTTTTATTTGGCTTATATTCAACATTGCTGGTCATCACCCAAAGAAGTCAGGGCAGGAACTCAAACAGGGCAGGATCTTGGAGGCAGGAACTGATGCAGAGGCCATAGAGGGAAGCTGCTTATTGGCTTGCTTTTCCTGTCTTGCTCATTCTGCTTTCTTATAGAACCCAGGACTACCAGCCCCAGGATGGTACCAACCCCACGTGCCCCAGCCCAGTGGCTCCCCCATTGGTCACTAGTTCAGAACATGCCTTATAGCTGGATCTCATGGAAAAATTTCCTCAACTGGGGCTCTTTTCTCTCTGATAACTCTATCTTGTGTCAAGTTGTCACAGAAAACCAGCAAGTTACAGAATCCATCTGTCTCTGACTCCAGTCCCTCAAAGATAAGGTTCCAGTTACTCTGACTCAGTGACTCACACACACAAAAAAAATGTTCAGACATGAAAATCTACTTGCTATAATATCACATGTTCATTCCATAAGTGGATCCTAACTTTGAGCCTTCATATTTGAATGATTAAACTGGAGTCTGTAAGGCTGGAATTAGAAAGGTCTAATTAGAGAATGATTGAGAAGAGAACATGAAGGGAAAAAATAGTAGAATGTGTGTGATGTTAAAGTAGACAGTAAGAATAGTAGGGGCCAAGAAGTTTAAGTGAGAATAGGGCAGGGAATAGGGGAGAAGAGAAGATGTTGAGTAACTAAACTTAAGAGTGTAAAAAAAAAATATGGAAACACACTATTTTCTTACTCTTTTTTAAAAGGAGAATCAATAATCAGTGAAGCACACTGCATGGTGGGTAATGTTCCTCTAGAAACCACAGGGTATAAAACAAACATTTTAGTGTTATGTATAGGAACCTCCATTATGAGAGAGGCCCCAAACCAGAAGACAATATACTACTGTCGATTTTCTTGCTTGCTCACCAAACTAGGTCATAAATACTATTGTAAAAGACACTATAATTTTTGTTTGCAGAAGACAGAGAAATGGTACTGCAATTCAACTGTAAGTCACATCCTATCTGCTTAGCTTTTTCAGTTCTGGAAGTTTCTCTGCAAAGCCCTGATGTAGAAAAAAATGTTATCAAAAGTCTTTCTCAGCTGTGCATTTCATCTACAATAATGAGCATCTGCTTTGCAGGATGCTAACTGCTGCTATGATCCTCATATGGATAACCTAGAGTTTTCTGGTTAGATCGGTGACCTACTCACTTGTAGAGAACTAGTTTCTGGTATTGCAAATCCATTCAAGTGTCCACGGTCAGAGATGTCATGCAAACTATGAGGTAGCATAAGATTGGTGTTTTTATGAATAGGCATGGTATCATATTGTTTCCCTAATTATTATGTTTCTACCTATTGTTGTTGGTGGGTTTTACTCTTTGTTTTTGGAGGGGGTGCTACCTAGCTCCCAAATAAATCACACACAGAGGCTTATACTTAATTGGTTTAGTTTCTAGCCATATTTTCTTAACTTTAAATTATCCCATCTACTTTCTGTCTCTGGGCTTTTTCCATTCCCTTATTTCTGTAAATCTTACTCTTACTCCATGGCTTGCAAAATAGCCAGGAGGCTGGCCCCTGGAGTCCTCCTCCTTCTCTGGCTGCTCACTCTTCAATCCCTTTTCCCAGGTTTTACCTTCTATATATACACTGTCTGCCTGCCAGTCCTGCCTAGCCTTTTTCCTGCCTTGCTATTAGTCAATTCTTAATTAAACCATCAGGTGTTTTACACAGGCACAGTAACACAGCTTCACAGAGTTAAACAAATGCAACATAAACAAAAGGAACACACCTTAAAATAATATTCTACAACATTTCCCCCTTTTTGTCTAAATAAAAATAAAGGTTTTAACTTTAACATAATATAACTACATACAACAAAAACAGTTATCATGTAAGAATTAATTTACAATATTCAGTCCATTTGTAGTTAGCATATTCATAGGAAACAATGCATTATCTGTCCTACCTTAGTGAATCCAAAGTTTTAAACATAACTTACTTTGTGTCATTAGTAAGGAAAACTACAACTATAACTATTTAGTCTTCAACTCCATCAAAGACCCAGAAGGGTGTAATATTATCTAACAACAAAGACATTTCACTGCCTGGACTGTCACCCAAAGTTCTTTTGCAATATTGGGGTATCCATCTTTAGCCTACAGGCCCAGAATATCTGGCAGACTTTTGTATAATATTTAAGGTCCAGCCTTAAATTTATACAAATCCAGGGACCCAGGAGATACACTACCAACGGCACGGGAATGAATCCAGTTGCTTGGAGCTCTTTAGTTCAATTTGTTTATTCAGTCACCATCATTCAGTCCCAGTTCAGCTCTCTCAGATCTCTCTTTATTTCCTTAGTTCCCTTCTTCTAGTTCCCTCAATTCTTAATTCCCTCTAATCTTCAATTCCTCAATTCCTCAATCCTTCAATCCTCAATTCCTAGTTCCCTCAATTCTTCAATCCTTCCATTCCTTATTCCTTCAATTCTTCATTCCCTTAATTCTCTCTTCCCTCCATTCCTAGTTCTCTCCAATCCTGATTCTCTTCCCTCTTCAATCCCTCAATCCTCTATCCCTCAGTCCTTCCTCTAAATCCATCTCTCAGTCCTCTCTCCTCTCCTTTCTCCTGGGACAGGTCTATGAAAGAGATTTATCCTGACTGTGGGCCAGGCAGGAAAACTTAAGTTACAAATGGCGCCAGAACGTGGAGCAGGAATTTCCACTTAAAACCTGAGAAAAGATTCTAAAACGGAGTTAAAAACAGCTTCCTAATTATCTCTCTCAAATGAGCGGCAGCTTGCCGACTTGAACTACTGTATGGTGGGTTCCTGGCATGTGCGCTCGACCTGCAGTGTGGAGGGAATGAGATCTTCCACCTTGTAGAGTGCTACTAGACTGGGAAGTGGTGGTGGCTACCGGCTCCGGAGGCAAAGCCCTCTGTGTGAGTTTGAACCCTGACGTCCCTGTGTTTCAGTTGTGCCTCAGGTTGCTTGTTTGTGAAATGGGATTTGTACAGCACTACCTCATGGACTTGAACAGTCAGCAATTTAATCTCTAAATCCCAGAGGACACCATCTGGGAGTCAGTCAAATGCTAACTCTTCCCTCCTTTCTGAATTCTGCTTCTTAATAAGGAAGATCGATTAAGATGGAAATGCCTTAATTACATGTCCTATTGTATTCTTATTAAAATTTTTTATCTATGTGAAAAAAAAAAAGGAAGTGTAGGCGGGACTAACAGAGAGAATAAAAGAACAGGAAGGCAGAAGGAGTCACTGTCTGCCAGCCACCGCCAGGACAAGCAGCATGTAAAGATGCTGGTAAGCCACGAGCCATGTGGCAAGGTATAGATTTATGGAAATGGATTAATTTAAGCTATAAGGACAGTTAGCAAGAAGCCTGCCACAGCCATACAGTTTGTAAGCAATGTAAGTCTCTGTGTTTACTTGGTTGGGTCTGAGCGGCTGTGGGACTGGCAGGTGAAAGAGATTTATCCTGACTGTGGGCCAGGCAGGAAAACTCTAGCTACAGGTCTATATCCTATCCCAAACACCTTATGTTTTGTATACAGCACAAGATAGTAGGGGTCCCCGCTAGAGGCTTCCTGGCAACTTTATTTACAACCCAAAAGGGGATAGATAAGAATGGAGTCAGTTAGTAGTTGGGATAAATCAGAAAAGGAATTTATGTGCTAGAAATATATCCTTATTGTGGTTAGGTGAAGGCATTACGAATCTATCAACTATAGACTTACAGGTGATAGGGTAGGGAAAGTCTGTAGGTCACTAGAAGTTAAAACTGTCACTTTTTCCCTCTGCTGCCAGTTTCCTGACAGGGTGGAGGAAGAGTACTGATAGGTAGTCAATCTGCATCACAGCTTGAAACAGCAGCTGAGTTGAAACTCTCTTTGATTTAAGAGATTCTCTAGGGGAGAGAGAGAGAGAGGAGGGGGGGGAG
>CABHPQ010134593.1:6372-28078 GCA_902168405.1 Peromyscus aztecus
CCTCTTCTTCAAATGGCCTCTACTGGCCCTTCAGTCTCCTGAGTGTCTCCCCAGGGCAGGATGGGTCAAGTTAATGATGCCGGCTACCAGCTGTATTTGAATACTTCCATTCAAAGAGAAATCAGCAATATTCCTTATACTTAAATTTTCTAACCATGGTTTTTCGTTTGGATGACTTTTCCCAATTTTCTCATTGTTCAACTGCCAGGACCATTGAAGGTTAAAAAAAAAAAAAGTGATGGGAAATCATGAGAAGTTTCATTGATTAGCATAAATAAGGTCTCTGTTTCCTAAAAATTGTAAATTAATAGTAAAAAACAAAGGTTTTAGTCAAATCTCTATAAGAACAGAACTTGCAAATGAAAATATGTTTCATCTCTACAAGCATCATTATTTTTTTCAAACCTGTTGGCTGCCAAATGGATGTGACAGCCACACACTACCAGAGAGGGGAGCAGGTGTGTGGTTTAATCCATGACTTCACTGCCTCAGGAGCCAGTGGGGTGATCAATATGTTATTAGCAAGTTTGGTTCCTAACACAGCAATAACTCTTTTCTCAAATGAATATGATGGGTTGTGCTTCTCTTATCTGGGGCACTGTTAAATTAAAACCATTTTGGCATCTAAGTCAACCGTTTATCAATGGAAACTCTGAGAAAAGTAAGATCTGGTCAGTGACGAAAATTGGTTATTATTTGTTGTTGTACTGATTCATGATTTTTATTGTAATCAATTCCAAGTCACTGCATATTTCTCTAATCTTTGAAATAGAGTTTAAATCTGGCATTCAAATCTTTCCACCACTGCATGTTGACATTCCACTATTAAATAAGTTGCTCTTCTCCTATGGAGTTTTCCATTCTTAGTCAAATCTGTCTTCTATTCTCTCCAATCCAATGTAGCCACTATTTTCTCATACTCTATCATTTCTATCATTCAGCAAGATTGCATCTTTTACTCCTAATATAAACATTGAACATTTCCATGGTCCAGACCAGGTCTCCACATCTGTCATCTCTTGAACATCCATTATTACAAAGTGCTGTTTCAGATGCTGTAGGTATGACCTTGATAGACTTGACAAAGAAAGTTTTTAGACTTGCCCAAGAAGTGGTCTTTTATCGCTGGCCCTATGTGCTAATCCCTAGGCGTTATAAGAACCAATGCACCTGGCACAAACCAATTTATTCAAAAGTACTGGGAGTTGTACCCAGGGAATGAATACTTTCTAAAGACATCATGGTAAATTTCATCTACAGCTATGATTGATGAACACTGATATACAGCATCTGTACTGTTTCACAATAAATGACTATAGTAGTTAATTGTCAATTAACTTACCTTAGACTTGTTTTTAACTTGGCTATTTGATTTTGAAGAAAGAGCCTTATGGATTTGACACAGTTTTGAACATGTAGTAGGCCTTTGGCAGGTATATGTAGGCAGTTATTTTAGGTATCTCCCAAGATCTTGAAATCAGACAAGGAAAGGCTATGGATGGTGAACCCAACTTTGAAAGTCTTTAATCCCAAGCTAGATGCAAGAGGGCCCTGGTTCACTCAGCTGTGTTTTTACACCAAAGACATTCTCATGGCACCTCATTGTGAAGATCTATCCATTCCACTGGACTCTCTGGAGCTAAGAACTAGGTTAGAGTCTCTATAACCTTCCCTTCAAGTGTGTACCTTCATCCCTGAGAATAATACCTTGTCCTAGAAGAAACTGGCCTGGGGAAGGGTGAAGATGCCAGGTCAAGAGCTATTATGTTTTCCTACATTCTATTTTGCAACAAATGAGGGAGTCCATGGGTGTATTCTGTCCAACACTGGCTAATGAGTGTTTGCCTCTGGATGGAAATTTCTAGCTGGGTTTCAACAGCATAAAACTGAGTCCTCAACAGAAGTGGTCACCACCAGCTGTCTCTAGAGAAGGCCCAACGTGGGAGAGCATTCCAGATGCTCACTCAGCTTCCTTTGGGTGGAGTTTTTAAAGTCATCCCTGCCAAATTTGCATGAATGAGGGATCGATGAGATTTCAGGACACAGCTTTTTTTCTAACAGCTTAGACTATATTTGGTTTTTGGAGTTGTTCAGTAGATCTTGTGGATGAAAGAAAGTTTTAGAATTTCATAGGCACCAGCCATCATGGGCTGTCAAGCTGCTGGGATCCATATCTGACCAACTCCATCTTTCTTTTCTACAAAGAGTTGACCTTTGGGAGGTCACTGACCAACCTCCTTATGGTATTAAATGGTGTGTTTGTAAAATGGAACCAAAGAACTCACTGGAGAAGGCCATCATGATAAATGAATAGCTCTGCCAAGTGCCTGCCTTTCTGAGAGTTCTCAGTAAGTGTTAGTTTCATTTCACATCTAACTTGGCTTCCCTTACGGGGTTTCACCTTGACTCTATCACAGACTGGAGGAGACTACATTGCTTTGCTTGTTAACTAATAGCAGTTCATCTTCTGCTTCTCATGGAAACTATGTCTTGGTCATCTGACTCAGAGGTTAGCTCACATCCTGTTTACCATGAAGGATTAGCTTCACCAATGTATTCCTTAAATTTGCACCTCATAGGTTTTTCACCCAGATGCCATTGAAAATGAAGGAAACAAAATATTATATTAATTAATAACTACTTATTGAGTGACATCCTTAGTCTGTTGTGTTAAATGCCCTCTGCTACCCAAAAATGCATATTCTCCTTAGTGACAATGAACCCATGAAAAAGACATGTACAATTCAATACATGAATTGCAGCAGAGATTATGTAATGTGGAAAGCAGAGAGTCTTGGCCTGAGTGTTGAAACCAAGCTTCTGGAAGGGTTTGTGACTATAAATGAGTGTTTAAGTGAGTCAGTTGAGGTGAATAGAAGAGGAGATAAAATTCAGAAAGAAATAATAGTAGAAGCAAGAGTAAAGTGATTAAAGGTGTAGAAGGGTGTTAGGAACTACAATCATATGATATGGAAGGAACAGAAGTATGAAGCAGAGCTGGGGTCAGAAGAAGCTATAGATGTCATTAGAGTGACACCTTCAGAACTTCGAGCTTTTCATTCACAGGAATATGTTAAAGAATTTCAGCTGGGGCAAGTTATAGATGGCTTTTTCTTAGGAACACTGTGAGATGGCTGGGCAGGAACCCCACTTTTCCATGAAAATAATTAGCCATCACAAATGTACTAGAACTACTAACTATTTCCTAAAATCTGTTATATTATCCAAGTAAAAGTATAATTTTAAGCAAAATAGAAAGCAAATGTCAATGTACAATGAACCACAGAATCCTGATGCCAATCAAACTTGTGGTTGTTCTGAAATGGTGCATGTTAATGTTGCCCTTGTTCAAGCTGACTAGTATGAGTGACTACCTCAAGAATGTCCTTTATGACATCATACAAATGCCTGAAGGTTATTGTTGTGGGATATTTGTACACTGTGTGAAGATACATTGTTGTAATTTGTTTAATAAAGACCTAAATGGTCAATAGTTAGGCAGGAAGAAGTTAGGTGGGATTTCCAGGGACAGAGAGGGCTTTGGGAGAAGAGAGTGAGGAGACGTCAGGAGATGCAGAGAAAGCAGGATGTGTAGGAGGAGAAGAAACAGCCACG
Organism: Peromyscus aztecus; assembly: GCA_902168405.1. Classification (NCBI taxonomy): domain Eukaryota; kingdom Metazoa; phylum Chordata; class Mammalia; order Rodentia; family Cricetidae; genus Peromyscus; species Peromyscus aztecus. Next base: position 9,988 of record CABHPQ010134593.1, read on the forward strand.
AGACATGTGCAGAATGAGGATTAATATAAATGAGTTAATTTAAGTTATAAGAGCTAGTTAGGAACAAGCCTAAGCTAAGGCTGAACTTTCATAATTAATAAAAAGTCTCTGTGTCATTATTTGGGAACTGACAGGATAGAGAAAGACTTATTACATAGTTTTCTTTTACCCAATACTAGCTGTTCAAGTGCTTGTCTGTGCAGCAGGGCCTCTTAAAAGAGCCATGACTTTGTATGACTTGAGCCTACCTGAAAGACTACTTACTTTCCCAGATCCTATGTGGATATTTGAGCCCCATGTTGGATACCATATGTAATGATTTTTGCATACCTGCGCCCCACCAAGTCATAGGCTTGCCTACTATCTCACATTCCTAGATGCAGGAAGATCTGAAAGCCTTTTACAGAATGAGAGATACCTCAGAGCATCTCCAGAAGTTCAGATGATTCAGAACAGTAGAGGACTAAGAAACAGAGCAGAAATGGGAGAAATATCTACCAAATCAGGCCATATACCACTTCCACAGAGATGTACCACTCTCCTAGAATCCCTTGTGGTGATGCTGGAACCTGCCTTCTCTTTCAGCATCTCTAATGGCAAGGACTGTCACTCAGGTCATGGGAAGAAACCACATAGCTGGGCATCCCCAGTCTGTGGCCAGGATTCTGGGGCTGGCTACACACTTCATATACAAATTATAAGGCACCAGTCTGCTTTCCTAACATCTCGGGCAATCCAGAGAGGAGAGAAGACTGTGTGGGCTAGAGGAAAGAGGAGCAAGGCTTGAAATGTGACTGTGACCAGCGTGCTGATGGCGCCGGCACAGCGTTCTGCTTAATTGCACAGATCCTTCCATTGTTCCTCCCTCCACAGCAGGTTGGGAGGAGACACTAGGCTGCCACCGCCTTGTGCTATTCCACCCACGTTGGCTTTTATCCCTTAGACTACTTTTTTTTTTACTGTGAATACAGAACATTTTAATGTCTTTGAGATGAAATGAATGAATAAATAAACAAATAATCTCTCCTGGTTTCCTTAAGCTCTCCCTTGAAATGCTGATTGATTCTTTTATTCCTTTTAGCTCTTGTTATAAGAATAAATAAAAAAAAAAGTCTTCCCTGCATCCCATGGGTTATCGTTGTCAGTTCAGGGTGTGGGCAGGAGTTCAGAAAATAAATCTGGGCCTGTTTTGTTCATTTGTTCTCATTTGTCCGTCTCTCTCTTCTCACCCCTGGAGGACCCTGACTTCAGTCACTTCTATTCCTGTTATACAGAAACCAGAAAAGGAAACCTTCCTGTCTTTTCCATTTCTGGGCTCCCCCAGGCAGGGAGAAACCCTGGCTTCCACTGCAGTATACAGCCACAGGATGAGGATGGGAGTGGTCAGCATCCCTTCTCAACTCAACTGCTTCCAATTTTCATATGACTTAACACAAAGGAGGTCCAGCTTCAGACCTGGAAAATCTGAAGCTCACTTTTTATGACTTGATAAAAGCCACTTCTGATATCTAGTGAATGGGCACCATAACCAGATCTTCTGCTCTTTGGCCCCATGAGTGGGCTGAGGCCTCTCTGTCTTCCTCTGACTCAGTCCTGCTGCCCATGCCAGACTATTTCAACCGTTTCACCTTTCTGAAGAACACTGCAAGGGATGGGGAGGCTGAGACAGGAGCAAGTAATGACTGCATTCCAGATGCTCTGGTATAATTCCTGTGTTACATCATAACTCCTTTGTGTGGGGGTCCCTGTAGCACCTGGTGTATGGGTACCTGCAGAGTCTTCAGGAAGGCTGAAGAGGAGGCAGTTAGTGACAGAATGCGAGTGGGCAGTTATGCTCAGCTGTAACCACCCGCTGTGTGTGTCCACGCAGATTTACCTACACTCTCGGGGAAGGCATGTGGTTGCCTCTCAGCAAGAGCTTCGTGATTCCACCAGCTGAACTGGCCATCAATCCGTCCGCAAAGTGTAAGACCGACATGACCGTGATGGAAGATGCTGTGGAGGTCAGGTGAGACCCGGGGGAGGGGGCATACAGCAAGTTGAAGTTGGCAAGCTGCCTTCAAATTCCCCATATACACAGCAAGGATCTTATATTTATCTGGGTCAATATTGCATAACCCCAGGCTCATTCACTGGAAGAGGACATAAAATTAGAGTTTGTAAGCACTTCCCACAAACCTCAAGGACTGACAGGCAATAAAATGTTAATATCCTTGCCTACATTCATATCTCCTTCTTTGACCAGGCATTATAACATTGGCTCATTTCCCAGATATGGTGAATGCCCATGATTTGTTAGCTCAGGGCTTTGAATATGGCTAATCTTGAATTTTTATAGAAGGGGGAGACCAGAAAAAGCAGACCAGGTTCAAACATGGAATGTAAGAACACTTCTTGCTTTTGGAATCCCTTGATTCCTCCATTGCTTCTTCATACAGAGAGGAGCTGATGACATCATCATCCTTTGACAGCCTGGAAGTCCTCTTAGACTCCTTTGGGCCAGTGCGTGATTGCAGCAAAGATAATGGAGGCTGCAGTAAGAATTTCCGCTGCATTTCAGATCGCAAGTTGGACTCTACTGGTTGCGTGGTATGTCAGTTCCTCTATCCTATAGGTTACTCTATGGGGTGGGGGGTAACATGTGATATAATCATACAGAAGAAGGTATGTGTGGTAGCTAGCTGTGACCACCATCTAGTCTAAATTAAGAATTTTTCTCTTGATAGGAATGAGGAGTTAATCAGTCCATCAAGAAGTACCCACAGAGCACTACTAGGTTTTCTAGACCTTCCCAGAGAAACTTTCATAGATTTGAATAGTGGAGTCTTCCCAGTCTTACAAGATAGTTGGTAGGAACTATTTGAAAGCTAATGAATTGCTCCAACAAATGAAATTTTAGGAGAATTGGCTCCAAGCCTAATAGGAAATTTTAGGAGAAACCCACCCACAGCTAGTAACATGAAAAGAATAAGTTATGCTTGAAATGGTAGAGAAAAACATGAACAAAAATGGCATTGGGGATGAGAGAGACGGCTCAGTTGTTAAAGACTAAGGCTGAGAGCAAAAAAGCATGGGGTTCTCAGCACCCATGCTTACCTCTCCAGCTTCCTCTCTAGAGGCAGGCATCTCTGAGAGTTGGAGGAAGACCTTGTCTACATAATGAGTTCTAGGCCAGCCAGGGCTACATAGACCCTATATATTGTGATCAGTTGGAACTTAGATCAAGGAAATCGTGCTTCTCTAAGAAGTGGGTTTCTGCTTTGTTTTGCTTTTTATTTTCATATCTATAGACTTAGCTAGTTTAAAAACAGGTGATATTGTTAACCAGTAAGACTTTGGGGGCTAGGTTGTCCTATGCTAGCTCCCAGGTTATAGAAATGAAGATGGTTCTGGACCAGGAAGGTACATGGAGGTAGGAGCTGGTGGGGCCACCAGGGCTGGTTCCTTTATGTTTGCCATTGCTGTTCCCACTAACACAATCACCTGTTTTTAGTCCTACATTCTTTAGAAGTTTAGAGGGGAGAATCATGAAATAATTAGGAGGTAGAGGGGCTTGGTCAGGGAAGGATGGCAGGGAAGATCTTCAAAGTGAGAACAGAGGAGGTAGGGAACATTCATTGAGACACAGTCTGCACTATTGGCTTGGGGGAAAGGACTGGGAACTTCCAGCCATAGCAGGGAGTATGGTGCCCCATTTAACTTCCCATTCTGACAGCCGTGATGTAGGAGGGGACCAGAGCATAGGAAAGCTGTGAGGATGCTGAGCCAACCTCATCTTTCACCCTCCTCCTTGCCCAACTCTGAGCATCTGTTCCATTCAGGGATCTGTTAGGTGTCAATGATGAATGTCTATCTGGTGTCCAGGGTGTAGTCTCCAAGCTGGTATCAACTAAGCTGCAGCTGGGAGGGGTCTGACTTACATCAGATACAAGTGGACATGAAGAAAGGCAAAGGAAAGATAAAGCTACATGGCAGATAGAAGGATCTGACAGATACCTAAAGAGGACAAAGAAGAACAGGGGGAATCTTGGGGAAATACAAAGGAAAGCATTTGTTAGTGCATGGCTTCCACAGGCAGCCAGGAGGTGAGCTGATGCCCTTCAGTGCTCTCCTCCTTTGGCCAGTTCCACATACCTGAGTTTCCCAGGAGACAATTTCAGTGTTCAAATGAGCTCCAAGATGAGGTACTTTGTTTTTCTCTTTTACTATCCAGCGTACTTCTCTTTACCCTGATTTCAGCCTTTCATTCCTTATTATTTTCTGGGGTCATTTTAAGTACTGAAACCTGGGCGTGCACCTATGTGATCCTCTCTTGCCCACCCTTGTTAGCCACCTACACGTGGTTTGAATATTCATACGCAAAAATTGACTCCCTCATTCTTGCTACTTTGTCTTATGAGGACCCCTCCTCCAGGGTAGGAGTTGCCTGTCAGGTGCCTTCTCTTGGCCATCCATGGCCTTTCACTTGGCATGTAGCTGTGCTGATGGAGTCCTACAGTTTCTACATTGTAATCTGTGAGACGGAGCTAGTAGGAATAGCTCTGATGAATATGCATTTGCAGAACTGGAGCCACTGCAGAAAGTCACCCAGTTATACCAGCACTGTATTAGCATAATTCTTTGAAGTCACTACTCCACGTGGCTCCTAGAGGGAAAGGGGCCAGGCCAATTGGCAGACATATACCATTCACTGTTTCTCATTGTCTATGAGGCAGATAATCCCTAAGCAGAAGGATAGAGTATGTGAGAGCTCATACATGGTATTACAAGGCTTGTGATCCTACTGAAAAGATGACTAGGGATCTGACTTTGAACCTGACCTGACTCTACTGGGCATTTGTATTATCTCAAGGTCCTGGTGTGTTAGCAGAGTGGTCGTTCATTTGGAGGTAGGCCAGAGGCAAAGATAATCCATACATACTGCAATTTGAGAATTGACCCACCTCTGCATATAGACCTTATTTTCAGTCTTTTGTGTGTTGAATGGAAAGACTTCCCAAGAAAGACATATGCTTATGAAAAGAGAAAAGTATGAGAAATGAGAGCATGCTGGACCTTCAAGAACCAGGGAAGGAGTCAGAGATATGGACTTTGAAGAAGCTGCAGCTGCATGTTTTCTAATTTAACCCAAGCCAGACATGCAAGATTCATGTTATGTCCATACCCTCTGCTCAAAGAATTTTAGAATGAATTCTTTCTAGGAAGGCTCATTCAATCATGCATCAACTCCTGGGGGGATTATTGCCTCCAGTTAATTACCCCATTGTTTATATAGTCTCCAAGGACAGGAAACAAAAACCTGTGAAAGTCAGAACCTTGTGCAAACCTCAACACTCCATTACAAAAATGCAACTGCCCTCCAACAACCAGGGACTGGGAAAAGCTTCCAGAGGATTCCCAGAGCATAAGGCTTCCACCCACTACTAATGGCCAGACCTCACTCACTGTCCTCAAAGTCTCCTCCATCAGACACCTTCATATTGTTGCTGGAACAACATAAAATCATACTGATTTTAGTGGCTTAAAGCTATACACATGTATTACATTGCAGTTCTACATGCAAATCCACGATGGGCTTCTCACTGGGCTGAAATTCAGGAATGGTCAGGGCTATATTCCTTTCTGGAGGTCCTGGAGAGAACCAAATCCTTTACCTTTTTCAGCTTCTGGATTGCACACATTCCATACACTTTTCTCAGTTCAGGGCTCTATTGGTACACCTCTAACTAAAACCAGAGATACTGTATTTTTCTAACCATTATTCTGTAGCTTATTTCTTTTCCATTCTGTGTTCCTCTTCCACTTTTAACACTCCTGTGGTTACACCAAGCCAATCTAAATAATTCCAGATAATCCTCTCATCTAAAGATCCTTGATTTAATCTTATCTGTAAAGTCTTTTTGGCCATGTAGGGTTAGATATGCTCTTACATTTCTATGAATTTATTACAGACAAATTTGGATGAACCATCCATGAGTAATGGCAGTGGGTATTGAATAGACTTAGCAAATATAACACCACACCCCCAACCAAACCCAGTTTTCATGAAGGCTTCTTTATCAACTATTGTAGTGTGTGTGTGTATGTGTGTGTGTGTGTGTGTGTGTGTGTGTGTGTGTGTGTGTGTGCGCGCGCGCGCATTTGTGCCCTCATGTGGAGGCCAGAGGGAAACAACAATTGCCTTTCTTAATCACTTTCTACCTTATTCTTTAAGATGAGATCTCTCACTAAACCTAGATCTCAAGAATTCAGTGAGACAACCTTGCTAAAAGCCACAAAGCACCAGAGATCCTTATGTGTATATCTCCCTGGTGCTGAGATTACAGGCATTCATACAGACCAGGTTTGTATTTCTATGGGTGTAGGGGATGAGAACTCACATCCTCATGCTTGGGCAACAATCACTTACTGACTGATGCATCTTGCCAACCCCCTTCACTCTTATCAAGCCCACCTACTAAGGTTCAACATAAAATGTGTCCTGAAAGTTAGAAGACTACTACCACTACTATACCAAAAGTAAGGAAAATCGGAAATCCCACGTTTCTTCCTCAGCTACATACTCACACTCATGCTGAAAGTGGCCAACAAATGCTTTTGCTTTACAAGAGATTGAAATACACTAGAGAAGGAGACGGTGGCCGTGAAAGGAGCAGGATCAACAGCGCTGCATCTTGTGTGTGAAACACATGACCTTCCCTGCCTGGCCATTATGCTCAGTGACCCTGATTCCCTTCCTCCACCTGCTGTCCACTATGGTTTCCCATAACATGTGTCATTTTACCTCTGCTAGAGCACAGATGTGCAGGGACCATTAGAGATGAGCATCTCTCCTCTCTGTAGGACGATAGGTAAATTAACACACTTCAGAGATTTCTAGAGAAATTGGGGCAGGTAACCACAACAGCCTGAAATATAAATTTAACTCTATCACACTCTTCCCCTTGGGAGAATTCCTGCACATCTTGGACCAGTATGTCAAAGCCCATCAAGAAATTGTGGAAATCATCACTTGCAAAATGAATGAGATTGCCACGTAGTAAAAAAGAACCTATTTCCAGTAGAAAATGTGGTCACATGCCTTATGAATCATCCAAGTAAGGTGAGGCAAGCTCAGCTGCTGAAATCTGTCCCTCTTCTCCCAGGGGACACAAATAAGCTCATGTGTCCATCACTCATACCCATCTGCCAACAGAGTATCTACTTTGTAATCTGGAACTGAGATATGTGGTCTCCAATTTAGTCTCCTAAGTAATTAATCAACCAAAACTCATTGGTAGAAAAAGAGGGGGAAAGATGGCAAAGAAAGGGATTTGAATGGGAAAATCATTTTAATCTCATTAGCAAATTATGCCTTAGACTAGTAATGAGTCAAGAAGCCATGAACATCTCATGAAAGATGATTAACCTTGTGTATTTTAGGGGTCACTGAAATATGAGCTCATTTATTAGATCTTCCTGGTGGGGGAGGGCTATGGTTATAATAAATGGAGTTTTCTTTTTAAGTCTGTAGTTCATAAAGTCCCTGGGACTGCTGAATATAACCTATGCAAAGTGGGGTTAATATATGACCTTGGGGCTCTCTCCTGGGCAAATGGTTCTCATTCAATGACCAAATGGAAGGATTACCCACAGCCAGGAGGAGAGAATACCCAAGTCTTGCCAGCAGAAAATGTAATACTATAGACAAGGACTTCTCAGACCCCGTGGCTAGGGCTGCACTTACTTCCAGAAGCAGGACTACAGCTGATTGTATCCTCTCTTTATAGTCAGGTCAAGAATGTGAGGAAACCTGAAATTTGAATGTATTAACAGAGGGAAGACACATGAAAAACCAAATTTATTCCATGGATGATTGAATGATTAGCTCCCTAGGGAATGGGTGCTCCGGATACCAAGAGCTATAAAGAAATCGCAGTTTTTCATTTCAACATTTTTTTTTCCTGGAAATATTTCTAAATTGCTCTGAACTGCTGCCCAAGTTAGTTACAGTACAATAAAGATAATTGCATCTTTCTCAGTGACTGAGGATCTTGTTTTGCCTTCAAGGTCATCACTCTAGACAGCTTGCAGTGTTTTGTTCTAAAATAGTTCCACTAATAACATGGTGTGTGTGTGTGTGTGTGTGTGTGTGTGTGTGTAAAGAGGGACACACAAAAATATTAGGCTAAATCTATAAGTCCATAATTGATCTAAGAATGTGCTTCAGAAACGGCTCAAAATAGTCAAATAGCAAATCTACAGTGTGGTTTGCACTGTTGATGCATTGCCTTTCTTTCTTCCAAGGAATCCAGATTTGATTACAGGTGCACAATGACATGTCAGAAACACACACAAGCTTTGGAGCCAGACAGATCTAGGCCCAACGTTTGTTTCTGCCATTTCCTACCATAGTGGCCTTAAACAAGTTTGTTTTTTTTGAGTTACCTAAAAATGGAGAAGATACAGTGTACCTGTGTTGTTGGAACTGCAGAAAATACACATAAATAAAAATGGACTACAAAAAGAGTTGCCTAATTCATTATAGTTATGGTTATTAATTTAGCTTTACTTACAAGAAAAAAAAATCCAGTGTGGACAAAATAGCTAATGCTGTCTTCTGTCCAAATCTTTTAAGAGAATCTAAATATCAGGTGGTCCACTTAGGAGCAGCCATGGTCATCTAGGCATTAGGGCCAGGCAAGATGGAAATATGCTAGGACGTGGAATTCCAGAACAAAGCCTGCTCCTGTTTCATTCAGCGAAGTCTTTGTCAAAAGTTGTGCATGATGGAGCACTCTGAAAAAAAAGCAGGTGGCTGAGAAGCTGGGGAGTCCTGGCTGGGGACTGATAGAGCTATCTGGTGTGAGGGTTGAAATTATGCTAAGCAGTATTGGCAGGACAACTGGCTTTATCTCTGCTTGATGGTTTCTAACAAGCTTTATAAAAGGGGGAAGGGGAGGGGGGAACAACTCCTGGCCACCAATACAAGACATTTAATTCCAATAACACTTTGTGTTTCCATATCCAAATCATGCCTGGGCAGCCACATGGTGCCTAAGCCAGCCTCCTTTGGTGACACATCTGGCCTAACAGCTGGGTGGCCGAGGAGCTTGATGGGGGTGGGCAACAAATCGTGGGGTGCAATCCTCAGCTTCTTCATTTGCTTGTTTGCCATCATAACCATTATGGGGGAACATCTGGGTGTACACAGCAGGGGGTAGCCCTTGGAATTGGTTTTAAATAGTGCTACCTTCCAGCTTTCCATCTGCCTTCTTAGGAAGAGGAGATGGACCAAGCTGGGGGCCTGGCAGGTCTTGGGGGGGGCATTTGTTTAGGAAATCTCAGAATTGGTGTCAGTAAACAGTGCATATCCTGCTGTGATAGTTGACTGGGGAAGGAGGAGGGAGGAGAGGTGGCTTTTCAGAGACACATCTGCCAAGCACTAAGCTCTGTGCTAAGCCAAGGTGCCTGGCAGAAGAGCGAGCGAGAGGACAAGCCAGGCAGTAGAGAGTGAAAGGAGACAGGAGATGATAGATAAATTGATAGATGATAGATATATGATTGATAGGTGATAGATAGATTGATTGATAGATAGTAGGTAGATAGCTAGATAGATGATAGATAGATAGATAGATAGATATAGATACAGATATAGATAGATAGATGATAGATAGATAGATAGATAGATAGATAGATAGATAGATAGATAAAATAAAATAAAATAAAATATAGTTATTAAAATCCTGAGCTCTGGAATCAAATCTAGATATGCTCTCAGCTCTGCCCCACTCCAGCTGCTCGAGCCTGGCCTTCATGTATTCCTTCTGCCCAGCCTGTTAGAATCAGTGTTAATATTAATGCACAACATCTTCACACAGGCACAAGGATCCAGGTGGCAAAAAAATGAAAATAAAATCTAAAAAATTAAAAATAGGATTTTAGAGATTCTAGTGCAATATCAGGGGTTCCTTTGTCCTTGAATGAGGATACCACAGGAAATTATGAGAGAAAATAGCACAGGTTCAGTTTTCAGTAAATAGGTCTGTCACTCAGAGTCTGAATGTGACATAGGAGATGATGGAGCCACTGAATCAGGATGCCACAGACGATCTACCAGGGATTCAAATGTGGACCTGCTTGAAACAGCTATGATTCTAGGAGTTAAACACTCTATGTCTTGTTTCCTCATATGGGTCACACTTCTCACCTCATGGGCTGTTCTGAGGGTTGGTGTCTTAGTTAGGGATTTTTATTACTGTGAAGAGACACCATGACCAGGGCAATACTTATAAAGAAACATTTACTGGGGAGGGGGGGGCTCACTTACAGTTTCAGAAGTTCAGTCCATTATCATCATGGCAAGGAACATGGCAGCATGCAGGCAGATGTAGTGCTAGGGCTGAGAGCCCTACATCTTGACTGAGAGGCAACAGGAAGTTGACTGATTGTCACACTGAAGCTTGAGAAAAGAGACCTTAAAGCCTGTCCGCGCAGTGACACACTTCCTCCAACAAGGCCACGCCTCCTAATAGTGCCACTCCCTTTGGGGGCCATTTTCTTTCAAACCACCACAGTTGGATTAGACAATGAGGTAGGCCGCTTGCTGGGGTCTGTGAAAGTGTTGCTGGGGCTCACCTTGCTCCATGATCTTTCCCAGAATCTGAGGGTTTTATGATTTCCTCCTTTGCCATTACCCTTGGGAAGCTGACTGAGGACAATTGGGGCAGAAGAATGAATGTTTCACATTAAACTAGCTGGCCAAACCCAAACAGAGCACCCATGGGTGCTCATGTAGTAGGTGCTGTTGGCTGTGTACCTTCCAAGGGGTGTCTTTGAGACAGCAAGTTGATGAGCCCAGGATTTCCCACTGTGAGGGGTATCACACTCCTTTCCAAGGCTATAGGAGAAGTCTCTTTCCACCCTCAGACTGGCAGCCCTGGCTCACTCCATTTCTCCAATGTTGCCAACAGGTACCAACATTGATAAAGTGCCCTTTTAATGTGGAGTTCAAACAGCACCATGGCTCTGCCTAGTCCCCAGGAATCCCTGCTTAATACATTTTATTTCTGGCCCATCACTTCCCCTCTTCTGCCAGCCTGAGGTCCAATTAGGAAGCAGCATTCTTCTCTTGCTCTGTCTTGCCACATAGCTCCATGCCAGCCTGCTCAGAGCCAGAGGCTTAATGCAAATGTGTGTGAGTTGTGCCCAGAGAGAAGCAGAAAGATGGAAAAAAAAAAAAAAAAAGGTTCTTTATTTTTAAAAGGATGCAAAAAGGCAAAAGGAAATCCATGGATTATTTGCCAGGGGTAATAGTTTCACATGAGGTGTGTCAGTGGCTGCACTTGGGTCTTCTTTTTACCCACTGGTGTGGATGCTTTCTGGTTGTGCCAGTGCCCTTCGGGACTCAGCCCTATGAAGGACAGCTCAGGCTGCTATGACCGCCACATTGGAGTGGATTGTTCAGATGGTTTCAACGGCGGCTGTGAACAGCTGTGTCTCCAGCAGATGGCGCCTTTTCCAGATGACCCCACCTTATACAACATCCTCATGTTTTGCGGGTGAGTGAGCAACCATGAGGTTGCTGGGCCAAGGGACTTTTAGTGCTGAAACCCTAGTAGGTCCTTGTTAATGGACTGGTCATTCCCTAGGCTCTAAGGAGAGAACTGGTAGAACAGGATGAGCACTTTGATAGTCTAACATAGAGGAACCTTATGGAGGCTACAGAATGCAGCCTCTGGCTTACCTGAAAGGAAAAATTAACTGCATGGTTTACATAAATCATTGCCCAATTAAGCCAGGGTGTTCCAAGTGTTGCTTTTGAGGAACTATGTTAATGATGTATTTTGGGACAGAAACTATTCCCATGGTCCAAAACTTGAGAAAGACTATGTGAAACTACCAGAGTATCAAAGAAGGGAAGGAGAAAGAAATGCAAACTTCAAATTCTGCTCCCAGAGTCCCTGTAGTTTGCACAGCCCTCCCTCCTTCTGCAAAGTTATTAGTTCTCCCCAGTCTAATGCACTTCCTGTGATCAGCTCTCTCCCCCACCCGTGTGAGGGAACAGAGTAGGCACTGCCACCCCATTTCACAGGTGAGAAAAGGAATGTCCAGGGAGGTGAACGATCTCCCTCAAGACTGGAAAGTTAGTAAATGAGAAAATTAGGAGCAGAATTCAGGCCCTTCTGACTTTTTAAAAGCTCTGCAGTTTTCTCAAAATTTAAATTTGTATCGCTGAGTGAACTTATATTTAAAGCCATTTTCATGCTATATTTATCAAGTAAATAGAGATTTAGCCAATTCTGCTATGCCCATAGATTGCTTAGCTATCCCTTTCTCCCTTCCCATTCCCCCTGCTTCTGCCTTCCACTCTCCCACCCCACCCTGTTGCTGCAAGTCAGTTGGGGTGCTCACACACCACACTGACCACTAGGCTGCTGAAGAAAGTAGCATTTAGGTTTGTGTCTTCAAGAATCTCACCATCTAATAAGCTTGCAATGGAAATCAATGTTTAAAGTCATAAAACTATGTTAGGGGCTTGCTAAAAGCCGGTGCCTGCTGAGTAACCATGAAAAGATTTCCAGTGCACTTGTACTGTTAGTTTATTGTATTTTATCTCATTTCTTTGCAATTGAGCAATTTTCGTATTTGGTTTCTTGTAAAATCCCATTCCATAAATAGAAACTTGCTCTAAATTTTAATGTTCTCTGTAATGTGACCATTAAGGTTGACCCACTTCAATTAATGGAAGCAGACTCAGCCAAAGTTACATCCTTTTTTATTTACTGTATGTACATTTCATCACGCTTGTGCAGAGAACCTAGTTAGGTGTTAGATACAACAGGAACAGCAGGATGACCAGCCTAATCTCCCCTCTCAAAAAAGTTTGCTGTGTAATACTTGTACAGAAGAATGAGAAATGGAACCATATGGAAGAGATAGGCAGGTATCAAGATGTTTAAGGTAGACTGAAATGGAACCAGTCTGCTTTAACCCCCATCACCCAAACTCTAGTTTATATGGCTAGAGGAAGGAGCCATTTCAAGGTCTTGTCCTAGACCTCCTCTGAGTCATGGAGTCAGTTCTCTGTGGGCCTTGAATCATGCCGGTTCCCTGAACAAAAGCCATGATTTCTCACTGGACTTTCTTTCTGGTTTCAGTTGGAAATAGGCACATGTTGATTAGTCTTACCCAAGGCACTATATATAGTCTTTCAGATATGTCCTGATTTGAGGTTCTTGTACACAGAGCAAATCTCATGCACTTACAATTGAAATGCTCTATTCACGCCTGTTCACACAACTGTACAAATGGGAAATGGGGAGAATTATCAGCTCAGGTTGTTTGCCCATGGTCCTCATTTGCACCTCTGCTAATAATAACAGCACCATTTAGCCAGCACTAGCTGTACTTTCAGCATGGTGTAAGTTTTATATGTTGAATATATAAATTAATTTCCTCAACACTCTAGTGCAACAGCTACTCCTCCCACCCTTCCTGCAGTTTTGGAAATGAAACCTCACAAGAGTTGAAGCAGCTGGCCCAGAGTTACAGTTAAGGACAGCATTAATGTTGTTATAGTATTATGTCTACTTTTAAAAACTATGATCCTTTGGGCCTCTATAAAGGACTGAAGCTTTTAACCTATCACAGTTACTACAGATAGTGATCACTAATGTGTTCAGTATCATAATCATCTTAAAATTTTAAATTTGTTCTATTTCTAAGGAGGGAAAGAAATCTTTATTTTTTAAAAAGCAATGGCAGCCTTATTAAAGAATTAAGTCTTACTTGAGTTAGTAAGTGTATCTTACTCATAAAATAACTACAAATAAAGTCCAATTAATGACTTATGAGTCACTGACCCATGGTTACCAAATTAGTATTACTTTCCCATTAGAGCAACGCAACGCGGAAAGCAGTGAGGAGGCGATTGTTGGTTTATGGAGCACACAGGACTCACACTGTGCCCTGGCATCTATTTAGTTCAGGATGTCAGCGCTAAGTGGAGGGGAGTTTGTATGAGCTGGTGGTTTGTTTGTATGTACTCAAACAGAGCACAGCTAGAAGATCACAAATCTTCCTCATTTCTTAGTTGACTTACCACAGGACCAGATTTGAGAGTTATTAATTTCTTAAGCACACTATTACTCTTTTGCTGCCTAATTACCCTACAAACAAATGCGGAAGCTCCACAGAATATTCTTGAGAAAAATGCTGGCATACCTTATATTTAAGTATGTTAACTCATTTATAAGCTGATCTCCTCTAATCCTTAACTAGAAATCAGAGAGCTAGAACAGGTGGAGTTCGAAAAGACTTACCGTCTAAGGAAAAATAAACATTTGATGTGGCCATGATGAAAACTACTTCAATTTATAGGTGTATGAAGCTGAGTTTTAAGTGACCTAAATCAAAAGGATTATCCCTAGTTTGAGGTCATCTAACATTTCTCCACAGGCACTGATCCCAATTTATTGTGCTGATTTGCCCTGATGACTCATCAACGAATAACTTCTTATCTTGAGTTCTCTATCCTGTTAGGTGTATCGAAGACTACAAGCTTGGGGTGGATGGACGGTCTTGTCAACTTGTCACAGAGACCTGCCCAGAGGGAGGTGACTGTGCAGAAAGCAGAGAGGTCCCTATGAACCAGACTCTCTTTGGGGAAATGTTCTTTGGTTACAACAACCAGTCCAAAGAAGTAGCTGCTGGACAGGTGCTGAAAGGAACATTCAGGTGAACTTCATATGCACAGAGCTGACTTTTCAGGGGCATTGTGTAGCTTCCGCTCTGAAGAGCCTTATTCTCAGCATGAAGTTGTATATCTTAGATCAGAGTGATTGTGAGATACCTAAAGGGACAGATTGTGTTTTTGCCCATAATCCTGTTCAAGTCTAAACTCTTCATTCGAGAATCCAAGAAGCATGCTGGGTGTATGGTAAAACCTTAAACAAAATCTTACCTTCAAGATTTCATATTGAAGCCACACCAAAATGTTCAAGTTCTATTTTACCTCCAAATCTTAAGACCTGGCTTGTGAACAGCAGCTCTCAGAGTGTGTTCAAAGAATTCTTGGACATCACCAGACCTCTTCAGGGAGTACTTAGGTCCTACCTATTCAAAAGCCAAATTTCTTTCATATATTTCAAGTAAAATAACATGTTGTAATAAGTTGGATTCAGTTGTGAGAATCCAGTTGTCTTCTACTAATTCAGACATTTAAAAATATAAAATAATGCCATTGCCCTTTTCCCCATAATACAGGTTGATATTGAATGTGTTTATTGGTACTTTAATAGTAATTTTTAAATTTTCTCTTTTAATTTCTAACATGGTAAATATTGACATTTATGATCATGGCCAAATATTTGGGACATTTAGTTATTTTAAAGATTAAAAAGCACCTCTGTGGACAAAACATTTTGAATCATTTATTTAGAAACTCTACGAGAGATTCCCTATTTGACCATCATATATGTTCTTCCTTGGGCTATTTGAATTAACTTAGAAGCCATGGGAATATGCTTTCCATGAGATGATGATGATGATGATTATGACAGTGGTGATGTCAGTATTCTAACATAAAACACGACTTGATAACAATCTAATCTATGCTCGTAGGAACAAGTTGGAGGCAAATTTTCAAGGTAGTTCTTGTATTCAGCTCCTGTTTCTGTCATGGACAAGAAACTTTACAAGTATTTTCCATTTTCAACAATGGAATTGGTTTTCCAGGGCAATAAATGTGGTATCAGAATGGGTCTTGTGATAGCCAGAGTATTCTCTGTATTCTACAAATGCAACTGAGAGCATTGGCATTTTGTAGAGAGGGAGTCAGAGGGGACACCTGGGGTGGAGGAAAACATTCTCTACCCCGCCCATAGACTTCTTCAGTTGATTCACCTCTCACCTCTATGCCCCCTTTACCTCCCTTATTCATGTGACGACCTCATGTCATGTGTACCAAATGTGTCTCAAGGTGAGGTACGACTTTTGGACCAGAAAGATGTTTTACACTGTGTGTTGAAATATAGACTGCATGCTGAAAAGTACCGTGGACAGGCAGAAAATGAACGTCTGCTCTGTTTCTAGACAAAACAACTTTGCTCGTGGTTTAGACCAGCAACTACCGGATGGTCTTGTCGTTGCCACTGTCCCACTGGAGAATCAGTGTCTAGAGGAAATCTCAGAGCCCACCCCTGACCCTGACTTCCTCACTGGTAAGTGTACCTTCATTTATACAGCCAAACCCAGGCAGATATCCAGAACTTCTGAAAATCATGGCACTCACTTGACCATGCTCATTTTTGTTCCCAAAGTCAGTCATTTCATTCAAACATGATAAATGATCTGTTATAAAAATCAAACATTATTAGGATTAATTATCAGTAAAATTGTCAATATTCTCATATAATTACTACAAAATGGCTGTGATAATATATTTTTCTTGCTAAATTTTATAGAAATTCTTTAAGGGGTGGGGGAAAATGCCACAATGGATGCATATACATTCAAAGGTTTTGGGTGGGTTTGAGGTATGTAGGTGATGGAGGCAGAGAGAAGATGGAGTACATCTATCCCCTGAACATGCATTAATAGTGTGGTCCCTGCGCAGAACTTCTGGAGCAGTGAGATAAGACAGAGACTGACAGAGTTTTGTTATCCAGTGACCCTGTGTTTGAATCTAGCTCTGTTGTGTGAAGGCCTGTTGATCCCTCATCATGTGAAGGGGACAATAAATCCTGCCCCTCTATTCTTCAATCCCACAGTTCCTTCTCTTGGTCTATATGGGACAGAGATGTAACTTCATTAGTGGAGGCAGGGCCCATAGGGTGGGTTGTTTCTTTCTGGGCCTTGGCTTCTGGGTAGATCCTCTTTGAGCTAAGAAGGGACTTGAGGTGCCCCATGAACTCTAGAAATCAGTAACTTGGGATTTGGCATCATTTGCTAGAACAATATGCTTGAGCTCAATTTCATTGGTTATGCTTGTTTCTTCATTATCCGTCCACCTTATTCATTCTGTCTTCCTTATTCTATACTTTCTGCCTCCTTTCCTCCATTTTTTGATGAATGGCTGAGCATAAGCCTTCAGCAGATACCAGGGATTAGAAGTGGTTCTTCCCGAGGCAATAAAGCATAGTAATTATTAGCGTGGGCTCCAGAGCCTGGCAGCTGGGATCTGCTCCTTACTCGTCAAAGTTCAGGACAAGTTATTTAAGTTCTCTGTGCTGCTGTGTCTTTCACCTTTAAAAATGTGTATTATAACACTGTCTTCCCCATAGAATTGATATGAGAGATTAACACTAACGAAAGTGATTTCCTAACACACTGTGGCATGTGTGTTTGTTAACTAAATAAATGGACGAATGAGAAGTACTGTTCAGCATGTACAGCCTGTGGCTTCATGTGGTGGGAAGTGTAGCCTAACACAAAATGGTAAACTTACTTATAACCCAATGAGATATTTTGGTGATTTTTTTGCTTACTTTCTATCTTTTTGGTACTCCATTTCTTGAGCATGAGTTTTGTATATGATTACATTGTTTCTCAACAATGTCATATCTCAGTATCAAAAAAGGTGCCCATGCCTCCTTTGTGTCTTCTCTATAGTAGGGAAGGAAGCAGCATAAAGTAATAATAAAAAATAGATACATTCTGGGCCTTCCAGGAATCTCTTCAAAATAAAAAATCAGTTGTCTGTGGAAAACTGACTACACACACACACACACACACACACACACACACACACACACACACAGTATTAACATGTAGACTCAGAAGTGCTTCCTAAAAAATGTAGGTCTCTAGCATCACTTCCATTTTGTTTACTGAGAAACACTCCGCTCTCTTTCTCTGTCTCTCTGTCTCTGTCTCTGTCTCTGTCCCCCCCCCTCTGTGTGTGTGTGTGTGTGTGTGTGTGTGTGTGTGTGTGTGTGGTATGTACTTATAAAGGAGGCTTGGGGGCTGGCGCAAACAAACAAGACAAGCTCCATACTTCTAATGAGCTGCTTGTTTAAAGACCCACTAGTTCCCCCCCCACACACCGCATTTATGGTTCATTTTGGAAGGGAATATTGTCCTGCAATACCAGGCTAAAGAGGATGCCTAG
>CABHPQ010134596.1:1922-22084 GCA_902168405.1 Peromyscus aztecus
CCATAAGTAGCCAAACTACCTCTCATTACTGCAAAGTGTTAGTTAATTAAACAACCATATGTGCAGGCTGCAGGTTGCTCAATCAATGTCAACTTGTCAGAGATCCCTAGAGAATACTGAAGGGCTTTCAACTTGGAGCTGCACTGTTCAATCCTTTTGTCTTTTTAAACCAAGGACTAGAAGAAAGCTAGAAAAGGAACGTTCGTAAAATATCTAATTACCTGTAGCTCAGGGAAATCATAAATATAGTCTTTCAATACTTAAAATATATTCTAAGCTAAGACCATAATGAAATGGGAAAATAAATATGTACTGAAGTCAATACATATAAGGACCTTTCTTTAGCTTCAGAACTTGAACTTAACAAACAGAAAAATTCAGAAAAATCTAAGTTTTCATATTCATTATCATTTGACTATCCAGCAATACCAAGCTGTAAACAGCTCTTTTGGATGCTGTGCTGGCTGGCTTTGAGTTGGTTTTTCCATCTAGAAGATCCTTCCCTGCTCCTTTTGCCTCCCTCCATCTTCTCCATGATTCAGATGGTTGCCTCCTTAGAGCATTGCTGGACAACCTAGATGTGCTGTTTGCTCCTCTTCTGTGGCCTGGTGTGTTCCTGTTTGTTGTACCAAACACATCACATAGGAGCATGACCTACGTCTAATTCCCAAAGGAGTCTGGGAGATCTCTGAAATAGGGATGCTGGGTCATTCTTGCTCTTTCAGTTTTTTACACTATAATACTTTGCCAGGCCATGGCACACTAAATGATGACTAAATGTGTGAAAATGCTAAAACAAACATGTTCCTTTAACAACTTCTTTTTCTTCCACCGGCTTGCCTCTAGAAGACTTAAGCTACTTCAAGCTACCTTTCTGAATTCTTGGAGGCTTGCTTTTTACCTCTGTCTGGCCCCTGCTGATGCTCTTGCCTGTTCACTGTTAAAACCATGATACCTTCTTTGGAAGGTAATTCTTACCATGACTTACTCCCCTTGATTACTTAACTTACTATTAAGTTTCTAACTTTCCCTTGGAGCCTACATTCACCCTCAACTCACTGCTTTATTTTCTGCTTAGCCTGTGTCCCCAAACCTGTAATGAGGTCCAGCTTTTTTCATATCTCCATCCACAATGCCCTGAGACTCAGTATATGTAAGAGGCATTTTCTGAACCACTGTTCTGCTGTCCCCTCTTGCCCCACCTTGTCTTCCACTGGCCCTGGGTGAGGGCTGGAAGAACAAGCTCTGGGCTTTAGTTGACTTCAGGTGTAAGACAAGCTGTCAACATGACAAAGCATCTATTAAAGCACATGCTTTTGTATAATTCATTAGCAGAAAGGCAACAGATACCATGAACAGAATGCCTTATTACATTCTGACTAGACAAACCAATCAAGATGTCACATTTAAGGACAATACAAATTGAGTTTCTTCAAAGGAGGCAAACCAGCAATCAGGATTCCTAGCCCTGTCCTGGAAAGCAGGTGGTTTGGGGGGTATAGAGATTCAACAACAGAAAAGTCATCATGGAAAAAAATGAAATATTGTTCTAAATGGTATGGTAGCACATACTTGTAATCTCAACTCATGGGAAGTAGAAGCAGGAGAAATGCAAATTCAAGACCAGCCTGTCTATAGCTTGGCTGTCTTAGTTTTCTCTCTGTTGCTGTGATAAACACCATAACCAAAAGCAACTTGGGAAGGAAAGGGTTTATTTGGCTTCCACTTCAGCATCATGGAACCACGATTGGCAGAGCAGGAACTTGAGGCAGGAGCCTGGAGGCAGTAATTAAAGCAGAAGCATGGGGAATACTGCTTATTCGCTTGCTTCTTATACTATCTAGGACTATCTGCCCCGCGGTGACACCACCCGCAGTGGTCTGGGCCCTCCCACCTCGATCATCAATCATTAATCAAGAAAAGGCCCCGCAGACATGCACATAGGACAGTGTGATGGAGGAAATACCTCAACAGAATCCCCCCTTCCTAGGTATGTCTAAGTTGGTGTCAAGTTGACAAAAACCAACCACCAGAATGCAATGTCTCAAAAACCAAAGCACAACAAAAAAAGAGCAGCATTACTTTCTTTTTTCTCTCTTCCCCCTCTCTCATTTATTTATTTATTTTCATTTTACATACCAACTACAGATCCCCTCTCTTCCCTCTTCCCACCCCCCAGCCTTCCCCCGCCAACCCACTCCCATCCCCTCCTCCAACAAGGTAAGATCTCCCATGGGGAGTCAGCAGAGCCTGATACACTCAGTTGAGGCAGGTCCAAGCCCCTCCCCCTGCATCAAGGTTGTGCAAGGTGTCCCACCATAGATAGTAGGCTCCAAAAAGCCAGTTCATGCACCAGGGATGGATTCTGATCCTACTACCAGGGGGTCCCTTAAGCAGATCAAGCTACACAACTGTCTTGCTTATGTAGAGGGCCTAGTCCAGTCCCATGGAGACTCCACAGCTTTTGGTCTAAAGTTTATGAGTTCCCACTAGTTTGGTTTTGTTGTCTCTGTAGGTCTCCCCATCATGATCTTGATGCCCTTGCTCATAAAATCCCTCTTCTCTCTCTTTGGCTGGACTCCTAGAGCCCGGCCTGGTGCTTGGCTGTGGATCCCTGCATCTGCTTCCATCAGTTACTGGATGAAGGCTCTATGATGACAGTTAGGGTATTCACTGATCTGATTACTGGAATCTAGCAATAGTTTCTAAGTGAAGTCTTTTGTAATGAATAATCGTAGAAATTTCTTCTAAGAACAATTTAAATGCAAAATGGAGTGTTTTCACAGGTTTCAGGCAGTTTAGTAGTATATAAATGTATACTATATATTGCATTATCTACAATTATATATAATTTCTACATTTTAATATAATTTCCATATTTGTATTATAAGTATTTTATTTTCATATATATATTTTAAGAATAAGAGAAAAGGGATGGTGAGATGTCTTAGAGGGTCAGAGTGCTCACTGCTCTTCCAGAGAACACAAGTGTGGTTGCCAGCATCCACATTATGGAGCTCACAATTACCTATAACTCCAGTTGTAGAGGAATTGACATTTCTGGTTTCTTGCGCAGGTACCTCGATTTACATGCACATACACACACAGACGAAAGATTAAAAAAATATAAATCATTAAAATAAAGGATATTTAGAAAACTCTGAATATCAGGTATTCTTTATGGAACTTGTGTGCTGTGAAAAAAGTTGGAATGCATACATTCTAAGATGTCTTTAGCCTCTATAATTCTCGTCTTATAAACTACTAAAGCTTTCCTTTCAGCCCATTCTCTACAGTTATGCATGCATTTACACATTCGGCATATCACCTTGCAAACTTATTGAAAGAATATGGGGTCTTTGTATCCAACTCAACTTTCCTATCCTCATAAGGAGGACATATACACCAAACTCATCAATAAGTATCTGTACATAAATTAATGGATGGATGAGAGGATAGATAGATGGATGGATCAAACAAACATGTGGAATATTACTATTCTTGGAATTGTTCTGTGAGTTTGAGGAATCCTTCAACTTTTTCCTGATTAATAAAATAAAAATTATTCATTCTACTACCTGAAATATTAGAGGATGTGGTTATGCATGCATTTAAAGGCACTGGAAACATTAATATATTAGGAGAAAATATATTTTGAGAATCCTTTTTCTTTGACCTTTTTGTGTTTTAAATTCCCCTATTAAAACTTTGACTTTTTTTTATATTACAGAGTTTTATAGCAGTCATTTAAGGTTTACATGCATTTTTATTCATGAGATTAATTTTTTTACTATGTCATATTCTTTGCAAGAAATCTTTACGGAGCCATAAAATCTTTTGTGGCATGGGTTAGAATACATTAACTAAATAATATGGCTTTCGTTATACTACCTAAATTCAATGTGTTAAATAAAAATTATGTACTTCCCCATTAATTATCAATAGCAAAAGTAGGAACAGCATACAAAATACTCATCAAGTTTCAGACAAGCAATTTTTCTTTTTTGGGTGGGCAGGCATTGACCCCTTCAGTTCACATTTACTCTATTGTCTGCCACAGATATTAATTCCACCCATTCACCTTATTCACACCCTCAGTTATATAAATCTGAGAAGCTCCTAACCAAAACTAGAGCCATCAAATACCCATCCTCCCAAATCCAAGTTTAAGAATGAATGTCAAGCTCTTTTCTGGGAACTGTGTCTTGGTGTCTGCTTCTGTCATACCCTCCAAAGCCTTTCAAATAACCAGAAGAAGGTGTTATGTGCACTCACTACTCTTAATTATAATGTGTATTTTTAGTCTATGTTGATTGCAGTCTCCTGGAGAGTGTTTATTCACTGAGTTACAAATAACATTGCAGATAGTTTAAAGAAAACAGAAAAATTTACTTAAGGTTGTTGGAATACACAATAAAACCCCCAAACACAGAGCTCGATAGTGATAGTATCAGACCTAGAACCCTATCACTGTTGCTTAGACAATCTTTCAGAGTCAATTATTCAATTATTTTTGCTTCCTGGATATTTTCAATGGTTGTTGACTTTTTATGTTCAAGTCTATATGGAGTGGGTCTATGAAGATGTCATGATGGAGTCATTTCTTTACATACTGGAGGGTTGTTTCCCATTATCAAATACATAATCAATCTCAGCAGCACAGAGTACCTATTAATGGCTTTTTTTTTTTTAGAGAGAGAGAGAGAGAAAGAGAATACTATAATGAATTATCAGTGATATTCTCTAGATCCCTAGTTTCTAAATTCTTCCAAGGTATAGGAAAGGTACTATAGTTGCTTATTGTTTGCTCATGTTCTGGAAATTCTGAGTTTATATTTGTTACATATAAAAACTGTCAGAATCCTTTAGATAAACCTGATAAATCAAAGCAAATTCAAATGCCTTATCAGAAACTAGATTCACATCATGCCACTAGAGGGCAGCCTAATGTAATTATGAGGGTATGTGAGTCCAGACTCCTGAGAATCTGGGGTAAGCCTGAAATGTTTCAGAAGGAAAAAAAAAAAAAAGGCAAACAAGAATATACATATAGGATGCTAAAATACAAACACATACAATCTTCTGACCCTGGTTTGTTCATTGAGGACTTAATTACTCTTTCCTGCTTGATACTATTTGCCTTGGTTATTTTTAACTCTGGTTTAATCCTGGCTATTGCCTATTGCTATCTAAGGTCATAAATTAACTTTGAATTCAGGTTGAGAGACTATTACATAGTGTGAGTCACCATATTTCCAGTTTACTACCTAAAATTGAAAGCTCCCATGAGCCACTGCAAACACACAGGGACCCCTCCGAATGCATCCATTCCATAAATTCCCTGGTCCCACCTACTGTTACCATAGCCACGGAGTTCTCGTGATCTAACCCAAATTCCTGACTCTATGCAGAAACCCACTCCTGGTTTATCCTGGATTCTCTTGGAAACAGCTTGCTACCTATGCAGAGGGCCCTGTGATGTCCTTTTTGGTCTTTTATTCTTCTAGTGACACAGTGTGCTTTTCAGTTAGCTTCCTTTTGACATCATAGGCCACTGCTGCCTTCTCCCTAAACAAGAATAGCAGAAATCATTTATTTTAGTTGGTTTTGTTCTTTTTAACCTTTTGTTCCAAGCCGTTGGATTAACTTGCCTCTCAGTGCCAAATTGGGGTCCATCCGATGGTCACTGGTGAGTGGCCTTTTCTTGCTTGCTTGGGCTTTAACCAAATGTATCAATGTATACCAGAGCCCATATCCACCATGAATACTTGCTGCGTCTAATCCCTTTAGCAGGAAAATATGAAAGCAGCCCCCAACTCTCTGCCAAATAGGATAATGGCTCCTTAAATCAGCCTTTCCAAAGTCTAGCTACAGTGCAAGCCACAGCCCCCTTGTGACTGAAGGCAATTTCTCAGACAAGCCTCAGTTACAAACCTGTATTCAGGGACTTCTGGGTGGAGGAGCCTGTGAAGTCGGGCACTATGGCCTCAGCGATGGGCACTTCACTCGGAGTTCATCTCTAATAATATCACATGAATACAATCTTTCCAGGGACACAAATCAGGTGGCTTCTTCAACCTGTGTGCCAAACTCCTAAGCTATGTATGGGTCATGCTGCAAATATGTGGGCATTAAGGCCTGGGTTTTTGTGGATGCAGACCTGAGCCAGCTCTGCCATAAGGCTTTCCCAACAACCTCAGGAACCCTAGCAAAAAAACATGCTGCTGATCAATGCTGTGTCCTTTCCCAGCTAAGGAGAAAAGCTCCTATCCAAACATCGACAGGACATTCTTGGGCTGAAGGGTAGAGCTGCTCAAGCACACAGCACAAGGTCATCGTGGAAGAGAGTTTTCTTTAGTCAATGAATGGCTCCTTTTCCCCCCCATTCTTTTTCTCTTTTCCTCAACAGTTGGAGGAGAATGAAACATAAGCAAGAAAAGTGCATTATGTTTTATCTGTTCTCATTCACAGCAGGGACTGTGACCAATAATTGGTCTCTCTAGTGCTTGGCATATTAAATATTAACTATGAAATAAGAACAGAAAGCCCATTTTCCAGCTTGCGTATTCTTTTTGATACGGATAAGTACTAGGCATTCACTAGTAGCTGTAATGAACATATTTTCAGGCCTTTCACTGTGCCACACACTTGTGCTAATCATGTTTGGGCAGTTTTTTTTTTGTTGTTGTTGCTTAATTTTCACCACAGTATTTGCAGGTATCATTTTCATCATCAGCATTATTATTTCCATTTTACAGATGGAGAAACTGAGGCTGGGGGAGTATAAGAAATTTGCTCAAGTTCTCACAGCTGTAAAAGCCATGAGACCAGTTCTGAGTTAGCATTTGAAATGACATTCTAGACTAGGCTTACATAGTACACTGAACTAGGGCACATACATGCACAGTGGTGTGATTTTTGCCTCTGTCGCCAATCACAAATGTATACTTTGTTTAAGAGTCTATGCTGTAAAGACAAGTGTGATAACAGGAAAAAGTGTAGCATCTATGGACTCTGCAGCTTCCCAGGCCAAGGAAAAGCTCTAGGCTCCACAGGTCAGGTTTGGCTCTAAGTCCCACCTGCTAGGCTTGCACAGAGCTTAGACTGACCTCAGAAACAGTTCCAGCTATATGTCAAGTTCCCATTGAATACACTTTGTACAGTTGAGTGGCCAGCCATATCCACACATACTTTCACACTGTGTATTATAGGCTCAAGGCCCTGCTGGGCTCTAGAAGATAAAGAAGGAATATGAAAGATGACCTTGATTTGCAATTGAACTTTAGAAAAAAAAAACAAAAAACAAAAAAACAGGACTCAAGGTTTTATGGCCACCTTACATGATTCCCAATCCCCAAGGCCAGCTGGTCATTCTTGATGTCTACCCATCAACCCCAGGGACACACTTTGCTTCCTGCTGCAGCAAGAGCAGAGCAGAGTGATATCTGGAAGTGGTTTGTCAAGTCACTGGTCCTGGGATCCCTTAGATCTTTAAACATGTTTTTGTGTAAATTGTACTTGATAATATCTATGATATTAGGAGTAAAAAAGGATAATTTAAAAATATGAACTGACTTTCAAGTAACAGTAGCAGACTAATTCCATATGGCATTTTATTTAAACTTGACTGCATTATTCCCTCCATTAGTGAGAAATGGCATTGTTTCACATTTTCAAATGTCTTACATTTATTTATTTAGTGTGTGTGTATGTGTGCATGTGTGTATGTGTGCATGTGTGCATATATGCATGTGTGTGTGCATGTACAAACATGGCACATGTGTGTAAGTCAGAGGCCAACTTACAGGACTTGGCACTCTCCTTCCACTGTGTGGGTTCCAGGGATTAAATTCAGGGGTCCGGGTTTGGGAACCATCTTTCCAACTCTCAAATGTTAGGGACACCTCAATGTTTTCACATACTTGGAGATTTTTTTAGTTTTTTCTTAAAACATTTGGATTAGCAAACACAATATAGGTTTCATTATGGTATTTTCAAACAAAACTTTAGTTGTTGTTGATTCTCATCCACACCTTCTTGGGGTTCTGGTATTGGCAGCTTGTACAGCTTAATGTCTGCCTATGGCTTATCTCGGTAAATGTATAGAAACTCCCTGTGCAATCAGTCAGCTACCTGAACAATGGACTTCAAGAAGCCCAAAAGTACTTGACTTTCCCTGCGGACCTCATTACTACTGTAGTTTTTGGCTTAAGACATTGGACGTTCCTATTAGCCATCCTTTATGTGAAGAGACATAAATTCACAAGACTCAGAGACAAGGAAATAACTGTGAGTAAAACAGAATAAAATCATGGATTAGTCAGTGGTTCCCTAAGAAGATGGAGGAGAGCAAGAGAGACAAGCATTGATGGTTCAAATAGGCAGAGGTGTCTGAAGAGGATATTATCAATGACCAATCCACCCTGAAGTAGAGGAACACAGCAAGGCATAAACTCAGAAATTCCTGGAATTCTCACGGGGTGGGGGTGGGGGTGGGGTGGGGTGGTGGTGGGGTGGGTGGTGGTGGTGGTGGTGGTGGTGGTGGTGGTGGTTTCTTCTGTGTTATTTAATTCTTATTTTTAAATGAAAACATCTTTCCCTTTTAAACATGGTGAGGACCAGTGACAAAATTATTGGATATTCCGGTCCTTCAGGATTCTAATAGATACAAAGAAGCAGTAAGTTCTCAGGGGTGTGTACACACATGAAGGCAAGGAACAAACTTGGCAGTTGTGAGGAAGGCCAAATTCTTATGCCTGCTGAGTAAACTGTCAGGAAGAACAAACTGGAAACTAAGGCAGTAGTTGCAATGCACATGATTCATCTTCCACTAGGTTTCAACTGATTGGACCAGGTCCCCACAGAATAGCTGGCTCATCTCCTTTCGGTAAATGTAACTGTAAATTGTAACGAAAACTACAAAATGCCTCCAAGACCACAGAAGTATAAAACTGACCCCTGCTCACCATTTTGCTTGAATAAGTTTCTTTCTACAAATTTGTATAAATAAAATTATTTTCAAACCTAGGGACTAACTAGAAAAATACAGAGCAAGGAGAAGATAAAGGGAAAAAGCTGGTTATGTGCAAAGGAAATAGAGGAGAAACATAGGATGGAAGCAGAGAAACTGCCACAGGAAGACATGCATAATTATAAGGGTGATAGAAGAGTGGCAGAGAGAAGGATCACAGTCCCTAGGGTAAATCACCCTTAACATTGCCTTTATAGCAGGAATTAGAGAAATAAACATTATTTACAACTCTTTCTTTTCCTTATCTTTAGTGTGGGAAGGAGAACTTATCTGACTTTGCCAGGCAGGCTTAATTGACCTAAAATTATTAACTCCAACGAGCAGGTCTCTAGACCAGAACTTCCTATCCCTGTATTCTTTGTTGGGTAACTTTGATTCTTTCATATTTGTTAGAGAGAAGATGTGTGCTCCCTTCTTTCTCTGGATCAAGTCCTTATCCTCAAAGTTACACTGAGTAGGAGTCAACCTTTGAGATGGTCTCCAGTGATCTCTAGCTGCTGGTATTTCTTTGTGCATCTCCTCCTTTTAATGGGGGATTGCTGTGCCTAATGATGAATCCCTAATGAGTAGAACACAGCAGGACAATGAGTATTCATTTTTAATTTAAGCCTGTGACTGTATTGTTAGCATTCTTGACCTATCTGAACCCTCTCACTTGTTAGTGAAGCAAACTTCTCAGCTGTAAGTTGCTCTACGGGGAGACCCACCTGACACAGAGTTGAAGGTAAAGAGGAAGTTGAATGCTATGCCTCAAATAGCTCATTTGTAAAACTGGACCACAACAATGATGATAACACAGGGCTTCTCTACTATTAAAGAGTTTGATGCATGTTCAAAACCATAACAGTACCTGACACACAGTAAACATACAGCCAATGTTAGCTTCTCAGTACTGAAAGTTCGGAGAAGGATCACTGAGCTCTTTCTAGAGAAAGCACACTACTGATGGATTATTAATAACAATGTTGCATCTTACATTGCAAACCTTAAATTTTCATTTTTAACTTCCTAACCTTTAAATATCTCTGATGAAAAAAAAAAGGAATGTCTTTAGACATAGCTACTCTGAGAGCACAGTGCTCTTCTGATCTTGGAACAATAAAAAACATTTCTCAACTGTGTGAGAAATAAACTACCCAGACATCTTCCATTTGGTTCTTCTCATCATGAAATGATTTTTCACAAGGATATGTAGTTTTGGTTATAGAATTATTTGCTAAAAATGTGGTAAGGATTGACTTGGAATACTGAGTGAAAGCTGCTTCTACCCAGCCTGTGGTTACTCTAGAATCTTAAGGAACCACTCCTTCTTTGACTGTTTGTTGGGTTGGAGGCAAGGGGTGTGTGGGAAGGAGTGTGCAACATGCAAAGAACAAGCCAAAAGGTCATTATTGCTCATCTCTCTTTTCTAAGTCACAAACCAAGGCAGATACTGTCCTATCACTACTTCTCTAAGCTGTCTTATTAGGAGTGAGTGAATACTTGAGTGACGGTTTCTCCGTCACATCTGGTATAGCAAAAGAAAGCTTCAGGTAATAAATATTTGGATTTTCAAAAATACTGCCAAAAGCAACAGATGGGATATTAAGTACTAGCTGAATAATACTCCCGGTTTTGTAAATACGGGGCTGAACCTAGATGTCAAGAAATTTTTTTTTTTAGTTTTTATTTATTTTTTTCTATTATCAGATTGATACAGTACAAATTCTTATCCTAATAGTGAAATGTTCACTGAGGCTTGCCCAGTAATTGAGTAAAACCAAAACTTATTATAAGCCACAGTCATCCTAGGGTCCCCCCTGCTATGTAGCCTCCCTGGTTCTGTGGGTTGCAGTCTGGTTGTTCTTTGCTTTATATCTAGTATCCACTCATGAGTGAGTACAGGGATGAGAAAGAAGTCAAAGAAAAATCACCCTTTACAATAGCCACAAATAATATAAAATACCTTGGGATAACACTAACTAAACAAGTGAAAGACCTGTTTAATAAGAACCTTAAGTCTCAAGAAATTCTTTCACTCCTAGAGATCCAAGAAAAACAAAGGTTCACCATCTGTTGACCAAGGCAAGGAAGCTGTCACTCAAGTGTGTTTCAATCTATTCTTTCTCGTCCCTTTTCAATTGCTTTCCAAAGTCTTGTAATAGCTGCTGTAATAGGGTTAGCCAGAGAAATGGTCTCCACAGCTGAGTTGAAATGAGTAAGACCAAATTGCCTATAATATATAAGTGCTTTATATCAAATTGCAGGATATTTGACTATCTCTGCTTAATTTCAAAGAATTCCTTTTGTCTCTTTGCTTGAACTGGAGATAACAAATCATACTGATTTGGTTTACCTTTGAAATCAGACGTATGCCAATCCTGTGTTAGCTGAGAAACCTTATAGATGCTCATTAACTTTCACTCTCATCTGTAAAATGAGGTAAGATGCCTACCTTGCAGGGTTGCTGATAGTTGTTATGCTATGAAAACCAAAGTTTAGTGTGGGAAGTCAGGATAGGGGTAGAGAGATTGAGAGCCCTGGCTGGCTCTGGAGGAGGTAGTTTAGAATGGGTAGTGTCTCTGGAGTAAAGCACTTGGCATATTCCGGGATACTGACAGATTGTAGTAAGCCTCAGCCGCAGCCCCCAGACTCTCAGCATTAACAAACAGCAAATGAACCCGGGAAGTTCTTAAGCTCCGTCAATGTATTGCTGCCTCCCCTAAGTTTCAGTTTCTCAAGGCAGAAAACTGATTTTTTTCCTTCAAATAACTAAATAGTTGATTCCATGAACTGTGTGCCACAGATTCTTTCCCAGATTCCTGGGATTTTTGTCAAGGAGACTCAGGGTATCATCTGGGATAAGAGGACTGAGTTCTCCATGAAAAGTCCTGTTCATTGGCCCTTACTGGGTTCATTTCTCCACTGCTTTCATTTTGAGCTCCTCCTCTCATGTCTCGTCTTGGATGTCAGTGGCAATGAGGACTACAATTTATTTATTCACATTGTGTTTCTGAGGACCTCACCATCATAGGGTACTTTCCGGCCCAATTTCCAATTGCCCAATGGCTTGTTCTGTCAGCAGGAGCAACCTGGATGTGCTAGAGAATTAACACCCCTGGGAGCAGCTTTCACCCATGGGATGATCAGAAGGACTTTATAAATAACCTGGCCTCCTTGTCTTCCTGTGGGTGGTTTTGAGAGGCATATTTGTCATTAGTCACAGAAAGATTAGGTTCTGCTCCTCACGCCTGTAGCTGGTTTACTAGCTTAGTTTTTTTCCTTTATTTCCTTCCTTTCACAAGTTCTGGGATCATCTTGCAAACCCTTTCCTTGGGTCTGCTTTTTGAGAAACCATACAG
Organism: Peromyscus aztecus; assembly: GCA_902168405.1. NCBI lineage: Eukaryota > Metazoa > Chordata > Mammalia > Rodentia > Cricetidae > Peromyscus > Peromyscus aztecus. Next base: position 14,295 of record CABHPQ010134596.1, read on the forward strand.
CAACCCAAGATATCTGCTCATCACCAGACTCTGCTGAGGGCTTCACTACCACTGACTCTTTCAGTTCTCCGAGCGCCGCCTGAACATTCTTGAAATTTTCCTTTCCCCTTGTAAGTAAGAAAACTGAAGAAAGGAAAGGCTATGTATCTAACCCAATTCTACAAAACTAATAATTATTGGTGCTAAGATCCAAAGTGTAATGTTCTAAAATGAAGGAACTTTGAAATCTGCTGATCCAGGTAGAGAGCCTGCCCTTTGGATAAAAATCACAATGTCCTCCAAATCCCTTAGCAAAGCTATTTTTCTCTCATTAAGTCCTGAATCTTGCTTTAGTTTTAAATGTTTCCAATCCAGATGATCTTGGTTTGTCACTCAAAGGCGACCCTTTATTAGAGGTGGTAGTTTTGCTTCTTTCACTCCAATTGCATTATGGTGGCCAGAGCAGGAGCAATGCAACAAGGGGAAGTAGGGAGTCCTGCTATAGTTCCTGAATAATGTTAGTACTTCTGGTTCCTGTGCCAGCAAAACAGGGGAGCCACAGCCTTGGTTCCCATCAGTGTGCTCCAAGGACAGTAACAGGTAAAGAGATGTTGGGAGGCAGGAAAAGCCTGGTTGTACATGGAAAAGGATGATTTAAATTCTGTCTTCAACTCTGTATTTGAAGAACCAGTGGTACATAACATATGGCTTGAGGTATCCAGCATGAAGCTAGAAAAATTGGATATTAATTGGACAATAAACATATGAACACAGAGGTAACAATGGCTGATGGAGGGACATCAATCCAGTGTTCAGAGAATGAAGTGGGTACAGGAAGGGATCCTGAGCTGCTCATTTCTCATGTGAGGAGGAAATGAGGTCAGCGGAAGGGACAGAGAAGGAACAGACATTGAAGGAGGTGAACCAGGATAGTGTCAGAGAAGTTGTTTCAGAAAATACTGATTAACAAGACCAAACAGTACAATGGTGAAGGAGAAAGGAACTGATGTAACGTACTTCTGACATCTCATAATATGAAGTCATAGGCCATAATGCTGAGGTATAAACTAAAAGGATCCAGAAAACGTGTAAAAGCGCGTGTGAGTCACATAATTTAATAAATCTCTGCTTTGCTTTTGTGAAGGCTATACTAGTACCACGTAAAAATGTAGTCCAACCAGTCCTCAAAATTTGTGAGTATGCCGTATGTGTGTAACAAGTATTCAAGCTAAGAGTCCTTAAGATTAACTTCAACCTGGTCTGTGTTTCTCTCTTTCCTTTTGTTATTTGTATTAGTTTTAAAAAGTAGCAAATAGCTTCTTAGGTGACAGGCTCTTGTTAACCACAGAGAGAATTTCAGCATACTTATTCTGTACTTCAAAGATTTTGAGCTTAATCAATTCACTTAACACTACGACTTTACTTAGTATGAAATGATTTTATTTGAAATTAAATATGCACTCAAAGATCTTATGCACATTGTGATATTACCCTAAGTTCAGTTACAAAGAAACATGGAAAATAAATACTAAACAAAGAGCTTGGAGATTGGTGCCCTAGTCCCAACTTTTATCAATGCAGTCTAGTCTTTTATCAATGCAGTTTACCTAGCAATGGCAGAACTCAGTTTTCTTTTAACTTAAAACTAACTAATTTAGTTTGTATGGGCATACTTATGCTGTGGCATGTGTATTGGGGAGAGTGGTCAGAGGACACCTTGTAGGAGTTGGTTATTTCCTCCCATGACATGGGTTCTGGGGACTAAAATTAAGTTGTCATGCTTGGTGGCATGTACCTTTATCCACTGAGCCATCTCTACAGCTAGGGAGTTGACTTTTTATCAGGGTTTCCAAAATTAGTATTGATCCCTGATAAAGAAGAGAGAGAGAGAGAGAGAGAGAGAGAGAGAGAGAGAGAGAGAGAGAGAGAGTGTGTGTGTGTGTGTGTGTGTGTATGTGTGTGTGCGCGCAAGTATATGCATGCAATTAGAGAAAGAAAGGAAGGATATAGTGAGTTATTGTAGGTCACATTTGTCTTTTCTCCTGTTTTAGGTTAAAACAACCTACTTTTTTGTACAATGAAAACAGCCATCACCAGTGGGATTTCAGTGTGCTTAATGGCAACATAAAAAGCTTACAAACCCATGAGATACTGAACATTTTTTACTGATCTGTAGATGCACTGGACCACAATGGTTCTGTCCCTCCAACTTTCTAGGCTGCATGTATGCAGTGGATAAGAATACAAAATATCTGACTCTTATTTTGAACTTAGACCAGAGCAACAGAAGCCACTCAGAAGCTCTGCAAGGCTCTCCGTGTAGAGTCCAGCAACATTCTGCCATGCCTGCTGGCAGTACTAGTGACATATTGAGAAGAAAATTTCAAAGCATAACTTGCATCCCAAGACACCAGCACTCTGAATACCAACAGAAAATTATGCATCCTTGTCATGCAGAGAGAAGGAAGATCTGCTTTGTTAAATTGCGTGAGTTATTTTAAAGGAAATTCTGCCAGCTCAAATAAGTTGGAAATGAGAGCTGTTGAGAACACGGTATAGGGACAGGTCGAACCCAGAGGCTGGCATAAAAAAACTACCCTAGGATCAGAATCAAAGTCATTTACCTACATTTTTGTCTACTGAAATGTGGGTCTTGCCCTGACACCTGAAATAGATGACATAAAACTCTACTGGTCTCCCTTCCCACTGTGTATCATCCTATTTCAGCAGTAACTGTTCAAGCTGCAGTGAGTCAGGGCGGATTGTTGATGGCGGCAGCTTTAATATATCTGTGCCACAGAGCTGTGGGAAGAATTAAAATGTATAAAGTAAAAATCAAATGCATCCAGGTTAGTGTGAGATTTACCCGATTAAGTATAGTTCCACGGGGCACTGTGGTTCAATCCCATCAAGCCCAGGGGCAAATTTGAATGGAGAAGTTGGGTACTGACAATTCCACCTCCTGGAGGAAGCCATACGTTTCAATATGCCATAGCAACAGAAGACATTTCTCATTAAAGGTAAAGGCATAATACAGCTCAGAAAAACCCTCCTAGAAACAAACAGAAAAAACAGTACTGATGTTCACCATTAACTTGTAGCATATGAGCTCTGCCCAAGATATTTTGCTTATTGTGACTGGAAATCATTTTCAGAAGCCAGAAGTTCTTTCTATATGAGTAAAAACTCATTAAAATCAAATGCCAAGAGAACTTAAAGAAATGCAGGGGCACAGACATAGCTGAAAGGCAGGCAGTAGAAACCACAGCACAGAAGAGAGGTAGAGACAGACCTGTGAGCCATAGCTCAGGATTTTTATATGGAACACACTAAAAAAGACTTTTAAAATGAATCTTTTAGTGTTTGTGTTGGGGGAGGGTATGTGCACGTGAGTGTAGGTACCCACATAGGCCAGAGGCATTGGGAGCCCTGGGCCTGTAGTGAAAGGCAGTTGTGAGGCACCTGATGTGAATGCTGGGATACAGACTCAGGTGGTACTCACAGCTGAACCATCTATCCAGCCCCTATACTGAGCACTTTCACGTGGTGCTGCACAGCATTTTATAACCAAGTCATTTAATTCTGCTTACAGGAACCCCAAGAAGTAGGTATATTCACCCCCATTTCCCAGATGAAGCAGATCCTAAGAATTCAAATTTCTCTGCTCAGTCATTCAGTCCTTAAATGGCACAGTTTAACTTGGGCCTCAAACCCTCATCTTATCAATGATGTCAATGTGGATGTAATGCATAACAGCTTGAGTTCTTGTTAAATGCAGGCTGACCCAGAAGCAAATGTATACAAACCTTGATGGTGCTAGTAGCTTCAACTGTTGCTTTAGCAACTTTTCACAGCTGGAGATTCTTGAGGGTGAAGAAGTTCAGTGGATGGCGCACGGAGAAAGCCTTTGCAGGCATGCTCAGCTCACTTCCATCTCTGCTGTGAACACAGGGTGTCCCAGGGAATAGAGTCCTTTCTTTGATTGTCTTAGGAATATTGTACCAGAGTGGTATATTAACTCTGACTTTTTTTTTTGTTGTTTTTTTGAGACAGGATTTCTTTGTGTAGCTTTGCGCCTTTCCTGGAACTTACTTGGTAGCCCAGGCTGGCCTCGAACTCACAGAGATCTGCCTGCCTCTGCCTCCTGAGTGCTGGGATTAGTGTGCGCCACCACCGCCCGGCTAGTCCTTCCATCTTAAGATATTACAAAAGAAGAAGAGGTGGGGGAAGGGGAGGGGAAGAAGACGGAGAAATAAGAGGAGGGAATTCCATGTGTTCAGCTTCAGGCAAATGTATGTGATTGTGGATCCTTGCCTGTGTTAAGCATTTAGATATCTGTAGCTTTTCTGAGAGAGAAAGAGATATTACTAGAAGAAGAAATGCATTTTTCACACACCTATCCCCTTCTGAAGAAGTGAATTTTGCAGTTGCTCCTAAAGTCAGTAGAGCAAAGATAGATACCAACTTGGCTGCTTATTGTAGATGTTCTAGCAATGAACAGTAATCACTTCCACACATTAAAAAATGTCTGTAAAATGTGTTTTCCATCCTGCTTATTGATATCAAAAGTGGTGTGCTTTTGTGTTACTTTTGTGTTACAGGTGGCAGAACTAGTTACTTACTTCTCTCATGGCGTGACAAAATGCCCGGCAGAGCAGCTTCAAGAAGACAGAGTTCATTTTGTCTCACAGTTTGAGGGCACTGTCTATCATGGTGGGGTGGGGAAGACATGGCAGAAACTTGAGGTTCCTGTTCTTATTGTATCCACAGACAAAACAAGACAGATAGACAGAGAGGTGCACATGTGTGCACAGGTGCACACATACACACACACACTCACACTCCAGGTGGTGGTGGGGGATACCCATGCTCAGTTCACTTTCTCCTTTTATTTAGTCTGCCCCCCAGACCATGCTATAGTGCTGCCTGAATTCAGGGTAGGTCTTTCCTCCTCTGTTAAACCTTTCTGGAGACTCCCTCATAGACAGACCCAGAAGAATGTTTTCCTGGAGATTCTAAATCCAGTTAAGTGGACAATGGAAATCAACCATCACAGCTGAAATACCTTTTGTCCTATCACATGTGGAAGAGATTTATGACTTAAATACCCAAGTGAAAAACAGATTTTTTTCCTTAGCTGATGGAAAAATAAATATCCAATCAATATATAGATAGGATTCATATATATGATTACATATCAAAAATAACAGTCCTAGCAGAGTCAGCTTCCTCAACTCTACAGTTCTTAAAATTATTATCCTTTCTCTAAGTGGAACCTGAGTCAGTGCAGATCAAAGCATGAGCATAATTAGCTTGAAAAATGCACTTCAGCAAATAGATGATGTCTGTAGTTAGGGGGTGTTTCTAGTGAGATTTCTGTTGCTGTGATAAACATCATGACCAAAAGCAACTTGGGGAGGAAAGGCTTTATTTTTAGTTTGTAGGTTACAGCCCATCATCGATGGGAGCCAACCGTGCTGGCTAGTTTTATGTCAACTTGACACAAGCTAGAGTCATAGGAGAGGAGAGAGCCTCCATTGAGAAAATGCCTCCACAAGATCAGGCTGCAGGCAAGCCTATAGGGCATTTTCTTAATTAGTGATTAGAGGAGAAAGGCCCATTGTGGGTGTGGCCACCCCTAAACTGGGGGTCCTGGGTTTAGCAAGAAAGCAGGCTGAGGGAGCCATGGGCAAGTAAGCAGCCCCCCTCCAAGGCCTCTGCAACAGCTCTGGCCTCCAGGTTCCTGCCCTGTTTGAGTTCCTGTGGCGACTTTCTTCAGTGATGAACAGTGATGTGGAAGCTTAAGCCAAATAAACCCTTTCCTCCCCAAGTTGTTTTTGGTCATGGTGTTTCATCACAGCAATAGTCACCCTAATTAGACACCAATGTAGGAACTTGATGCAGAAACCATGGAGAAACGATGCTTACCTAGCTTTCTTATCCAAGGACCACACACTCAAGGGTGATCTCTCCCACAGAGGACTGGGCTGTCCTCCATTAATTAGCAATCAAGAACATGTGCCCACAGATTTGGCCACAGGCCAGTCTGATGGATGCAGTTCCTCAACTGAGGTTCCCTCTTCCCAGGTTTGTCAGGTTGACAGCCAAGATTAGTCACCACAGGAGATGACGCTGAAGTGGCAGTGAAGGGAAGTTTAATGTTATATACAGTTTACTATCGGTCCATGTGGGCAAAGAAAATAAAAATCAAATATGGCCTCTTAGCTCCTATGTCCTCAAGAATCATTTTGTTGCTGTATTCAATGCTGTCTTCCTTTTTGCTAAATGAACAAAGATTTATGAGGTTTTGGGACAAAGTGAAGGGACCGGGTCCTTAACTCACGAATAGAGTGAAACTAACCAGCCTTTCTGGGATTGAATACGCAACCATGCGCGGCCCCATTAACACTATCCGTGCAACTGGCCACTATGAATAATAATGCATAGAAAACGAGATGCTTGTTTATATGATAGGGGCCATTTTTCACTAGTACGCTAAAGCTTTGTTTATCTAATTGATAAAACACACCTGAGAGTCCCTTTTGCGTGACAAGTAAGCAGGATTAAATAATTACAGAAACATATCGTTAGTGATATTTTCAGAACTTAGCAAACTGTGTGTGTGTGAAAGGTACAACGTGTTGAAAGGACTAAAAGAGAAAAAATTTTCTCTGTCCCCATTGGCTGTCCCTCAGCTGCAATGGTGTCAGTTGCACAATCCCCCTCCATGCAAATGCTCCTGGCTTCCTTGCTGACTTTTTCAACAATTCAAGCATCCCATCCGAGAGAACATTTCATTGTTCTGTGGGTTCTGCTGAAGATCTAACTGTGGCTGATAGCTCTCCTGAGGATTCAGAAATCCAAGAGGCCTTTCGCCATTCAGAATGTACTCTTGTTCCCAATGATGGAGATAAGAAGAATCTTTATCCAAAGATAGGTCATAGAGGTAAGCATGGCCAGGTGACTCCCAAAACGTAAAACACCACAATATATAGATGGCATGATTTGTCCCAGGCAGGCCTTATGAAGTTGCTAGGTTTAAACCCAGAGTTGCCACTTGCCTACATCTCTCAAGGCTCTTTCTTTTAAACATTTCGTTTGCCAGGAAACTCCTTGATCAGCATTCAGAAGGGACATCCTGCACCCTGAGTCTTCAGAGGACCAATATGACTGCTCCCAAATCCTAAAAAACCTACCCAAGGCTGGGTGAGTGTAAGTCTTCTAGGACCTGTTGTTTGTACTCCCTCTCCTCTGCTCTCCTCAGAGTCCACAGGGCTGGAGGTCTAAAGTGAAGAGCAAGAGTAAGGACGCACACAAAGGAATGATTCTCATGTCATCTAACTTCCAAATTGAGGACAGAATGGGAGCCCCCTGAAGTCTCCTGTGGCTACTGCATCTTTATTCAGTGGAGGTGCAGTGTGTCCTTATCAGATTTGTTGTTTGTGTTTTTAAAAACATTTATTTTGTTAGTTGACAATTTCACACATATGTAATGTGCATTCTGATTACTATAGCCCCTCCTTTGTGCGTTCTGACTATTGTACCCACTCCTTATCAAAATTTAAAGAGTGAAGGGGTTCTCTAAAGGTTCAAGATGAGCTACCCAGCGAGTTACAAACTTTGTTATGAATGAACAGTCACAGCACCCTTCTCTCCTTGCTGTATGAAAAACCAAGGTACACACAAACTGAGTCTTCGACGCGTGGTGGTGGGTCAACGCCATGTTCCACATGGGCTTTCCAACGCAAATAGGAAATCAATATTCTCTCTCTCTCTCTCTCTCTCTCTCTCTCTCTCTCTCTCTCTCTCTC
>CABHPQ010134600.1:7457-25851 GCA_902168405.1 Peromyscus aztecus
GATAGATAGATAGATAGATAGATAGATAGATAGATAGATAGATAGATAGATAGACAAGATAAGATGAGATAGACAGGTGGAGAGATTAAACTGCTTAATTTGGTTCAAATGCAATATAGAAGAGATCTACTCAGAGTCATCTGTTTATAAAGGTTAATTATCTCTAGTAATATCTTAATTGAAACATTCAAATTGACACAAAGCCCTGTTCAACTAAAGTGCTGGAATCACAGTCTAGCAAACTTACTGTAGCACTGCCCATTGCAACTCTAAGCATTCTTTTTATAAGTTAAAGTCCTTCGAAGGACATTGCACAGTTTCGACATGTGTCCACAATTAACTGAGACAGAAAAGGTCACTCAGATGTTCAAAAGTCACATCAAAATTTTAACTGAACTGTCAAACATAGACATTTTTGAGCAAATAATAAAATGATTGATTAGAATATAAAACACTCCAAATTAACTTCTGGATTTTTAAAATAAAGTTATTTGACTTCCTGCTTTGAGGATTAGGTTTTTGGATAAAATTTATGTATTAGGAGCTTCTTATAATGAAAATACCACCAAGAATGCAAATATCAAATATTGCCCCTTGGTTCCCAGTAGAGATAATTTTATTAACAATGTTTATGTTACTATTTTTCTAGTTTTTATATTATGTCAATGGTTTTATATCTGGTCTAATTTGTAATAGATTTCCAACAAAGTCTATTTTTACAGCTTTCTTGTTGTTTTTTTAGAATTCTGCCTAACATAGAATTGATTTATTAAGTAATTTTAAAGAAAGCCAGACAGTTTTTCTTTTGCTACTAAATAACTGAAAACAGGCTAGAGGTTTTATGACTCACATCATTAAAATGCATTTTTCTGAGGAGGCAGCTTAAAGAGTTTGTAATTTCATACAATAGTGTCTTTTTGGAATGCATAGTTCCATTTAATGTGTTTTCTATGAACCTGAGATTATCACTTTACTTGTGTGGTATGTTCAGAGTGCAAGAGGAACACACAGAATTTAAAGTCATCCTGAATGTTTCCCAGCTGTACCAGTTACATCCAAGCTTATAAGAGCTTCATAGGTTGTTATCTATTAACCAAGCATATGTTATTCAAAGCATTTTTTCTATTGCATTTTCCCCTCACTTGCAAAATGAGGAGATTGAAATCTCTATTAATATTGACACTTCTGTTAAGTCTATTTTATATTTCACACACTTGTGAATCACTCTAAATGTTTGATTGGTAGACGTTTATCTAAATGAACTTTCCAATTTGTTTCTTTAGATAAATGCATTGCACCATACTTCAAGTTCTAAAGAATTGGAAATGGCACTTGTTGATACAATGAGACCAAACAATTATTACTCTCTATTTAGTTGCATGTTATTCAAGAGCAATAGAAAAATTCTAGTTGTTTTAACTAAGGAATCTGAGAATTTCAACACAACAGAAGCTTACTTTTTAAAAAAATAAATAAATAATAAATAAATAAATGATTAACAAGTACATCAATAAAGTGATCTTCCTAATTCCTTAGGCAGCTTTTCTCCATGTGAGATTCACCTTTAGAATCCTGAGGCCTTGTTCACTTTAGTGCTCAGCCAGTAAATGTAAAAGAAAAGATAACGGAGGACTATCTGCTTCTACAACTAGGTGGTAATACCCATCAGGCGCATGTATAATCTGTCAATCAATGAAGTCAGATGGAGTCATCTAAATAAATGGAAATCTACTTTGTAGCATGAACCTTGTTTCCATGTTGGATACAAAAACCAATAAGCTCTACTTGTCAAATCTACAGTAGGGTCATCACATCCTGTCCATATATTCACACATGTCTGTAAATGAATATTCATATTTATAGACATTCCATGGGAAAGGTATTATATAACTGTAAATTGGGGCCAAGGAAATTTATACTATATATGACATTATAGTGGAATATTTACCAAAAGAAAAGACTTTCATAGATTGAAATTTTTTAACAAATAGTTAAAAAATTTATTTACGAAAACTATAAGTAAATTGTTAGTGATTTATATATAATATAAATATACATAAATATTATATATAAATATACATATGTATATCATGGATGAGGGTTAGAGGTAAAGAAGAATTATGGGTCAGAATAATTAACATGCAGTGAAAATTAATTTAAAGCACTCATAGAGGTTATCAAATAGCTTTTAGTAGCAATACTATGACGCAACTCTAATATTAACATAAACTGAAATGTGAAAATAGTGATGCATTTACTAGAAATTCGTGAAGCTGAATTTCAAAACAAGATAATTGTTTAAGTTGAACTAAAATTTGTCAGTTCATTACTAGAATATCTTCATTTGTGCTTGGTTTTTTTTCACATTATAAAATATTTCCCAAGGATTTTTCCATTAAAAAGCTTTTTATTTCTCTTCCCTGAACTTCTAGTTTGCTGTTTTCGACCCTTAGAGTTTACCATTCTCTTCTCTTTTTTTTCTGGTCACTTTTCAGCCTCTTTGCTTTCAGTGACACTCAGGACAATATTTTGTTTTTATTCTACAGTTGCTACAACTGGTGAAGGGCGTAAGTACCAGGGACAATACATGGGTACTTTGCTTGTTGCTTGGCCAAATTCTCTGTGTCCTATGAATAAAGTTGAGTTATTTTGTAGTGGGGTGATTTGTCCAGTCATAACCAGAGGTATCAACTCAGGCAAATTCTGTAAAGATCAGAATATTTCTGCTATATAACTAAGCATTCTGATGGAAAGGAAATCTCAGCAGCTACGAATGCATTTTTCAAGTATTTCACAATTATTTTTTTTTCAGTAAATAGAGAGCACCTTTGTGATGTACTAATGGCTAGATTCCTCCTGTACTGTCTCCTTATGTAGACTCAGACCCATTTTCTGCACTTAGACATATTCTGATTAATTAGTATGTAACAAAAGAGGCATATTTGTGGAAGATTAAATTATGGAGAAAGTATGCTATAGTAATTCTAATAGAAAGGTCTATGTTGGGGCTGGAGAGATGGCTCCCTGGTCAAGAGCACTGGATGATCTTGGAGAGGACCTGGGTTTGGTTTCCAGCACCCACTGGGTGCCTCAAAACCATCTATAATTCCAGTTGTAGGGGATCTCCTGTTCTTTTCTGGCCTCTCTGACCACCAAGCGTGCATGTAATGCACAGCACATACATATTATGTATGTGTCTTAGTTAGAGTTTCTAGTGCTCTAAAGGGACACTTTGACCATGACAACTCTTATACCAGAAAACATTTCACTGAGGCTGGGTTACAGTTTCAGAGGTTTAGTTCATTATCTTTATGGTAAGACATGGTGGTTTGCATGCTGACATGGTGCTGAAGATGGAGCTGAGAGTTCTACGTCTTTGACAGGCAACAGGAAGTGAACTGGCACTGGATGTGGCTTGAGCATATATGATATTTCAAAGTCCACCTCCACAGTGAACACACTTCCTCCAACCAGGACACACTTACTCCACAAGGTCACACCTTCTAATAGTTGCACTCCTTATAGGCAAAGCATTCAAACACATGAGTCTATGGGGACCATACTTATTCAAATCACCACAGCAGGTAAACACTCATCCACATAAAATAAATACATACATAAATCTTTAAGAAAAAGGAAAGGTATCTTTTTCTCATGCTCAACTTCTAAAATTAAATTTAAAAAATGTGTTTGAACATTTTCCACAAAATTTCAACTATAAACTGCACTGAGAAATCACTTGACCTAAATCTGAAAGTAATTTATTCCATGTTAACCCCAGAGTAAACTTGAATCTGAATAAACATATTTTCAACTATAAAACTGAACTTAGCAATCATTTGACCTAAATCGGAAAGTAATTTATTCCATATTAACCCTTGAGTAAACTTGAATCTGAATGACAATAATAAGTTACCTGTGTTGCCATAGTTTTTCAGTCTAGGAGTGCATTTAAAATTTATACTTCATTTTGGAGGCATTGTCTCCAAGAGGGGTTTAAAAAACACCCCTCCTGGTCCCTGCCCTCCTCATCAAGTTATTACTTAATACACTACTATAAAAGGTAGTGGAGGCCTTAACTCTTCTTATTCTCTTCCATGGCTATTTTTATATTCAAAATCACAAACTAATAAATACTGCTAGCTGGGTGGTGGTGGTACATGCCTTTAATCCCAGCACTTGGGAGGCAGATCTCTGTGAGTTCGAGTCCAGCCTGGTCTACAAAATGAGTTCCAGAAAAGGTGCAAAACTACACAGAGAAACCCCGTCTCAAAAAAAAAATACTGCTTATATTATCTGAATGCAAAACATAGCTCACACTGGATTCAGATTTCCAATAGATGACACAAGGACTTTCAAGTTCACATGCTAGAATTGTCTTTTTTTCCCTTCACATTAAAAAAATATATTTGGTCTGTTTTTAGGATTCTGTTAATTTGTTCAAATTCCTCATCATTTAATAAATAAAACATCTTATTTTGTGTTCATGTTCATTGCCTCAATAACTTCATCCAGATCATATAAAACCTCTTAAATCTTAACTTACATTTCCTTCATTTTCTAGACATATTTAAATTTAGGCCTTCAATATCTCTCACATATAATATATGCATAAAGCCCTCCAACAGTGTGTAATGCTATCAACCTTTCCTATTCTCCCAGTCTCCAGCTCTAACTCCTCTTCACCACTGGAGATATCCATATATCTTTTCCTGTTGGAGGCTGTTCAGATATCACCAGATATCAAACAGATTTCAAACAACTCTGGGCATTCTGCCTAGACTCTTCAAGCCTCTCCTGACATGTGCACCCAGCAACTCTCACTACCATTCTGTACTGTAAAATTGTACTGTATAGAATTTCCATCGATCAATCAGCTTTTTCATCTTCTTTAATTCTGCACCTACCTGGCCTTCTTTCTGTTGTTCTAAACTGCCTGCTGGCTGCTGAATTTCTATCATTTCTTTTTCAGAATTGTGCTCAACTGACCTGATTGCAAAAATTTCTCTGCACTGTTTCCAAGGACAATGTCCAACAATTTCTTCCTAAATTTAATTTATTTGCTTTCATGTCTTTACAGCATATACAACATTGATTTATAATAATTTTACTATTCTTTTTTTATCAGGTATGGAATTTTTATGAAGAGAATTTACATCATAGTTGAAAATTCTCTGGTATAGAATGTGATGTAGAAAATGCTGTGGTGTCTTCTGTCCTCCTATTGACTCTAACTTTCTCCATTTGATTTTTCAGTTATTTTTGTAGAAATTATATGAGTTTTACCAAAGCAAATGATAATTGTTTCATACCACATGGAGAAAAAAAATTGAATATATTAGGACATAAGTTAAATGATGAAAATGTAACACAATATCTATTAATTTTAGTAAATCCTTTCATACACATACATTATATATATAAATGTATATATATATATATACACCCTTTTATATGCTGTCTCAGTAAAAGCTAACTTCCAAAAATTAACATTTGTGCTTAAGTTTTTATTTTAATTACTATAACACAAAGCAAAGAGGCAGTCTCTTTAGTGGTTAAGAATGTGGGCTCAACATTATGACTTCTTTATTTAAGGTCGATTTGTAGCCTTTCTATTTGTATGCCAATTTATGAAATTCCTTACTTCTCTACATCTTTATAATGTCTCCGTAAATGGAATTGTATTCAGGTAGACATCAGTCTACCTGTAATTATGACATTCTCTGTACTTGAAAGCCTTTCCCTGTATAACTCAGACTAGCTGCAAATTGTCATATGTCCTGCCTCAACCTATACGTTAGGGTTACTTTGGTGATATTTTGTTTGCACTTTAACAAATAAAATTTGCCTGAAGATCAGAGGACAGAACCAGACACTAGATTAAACATAGAGGCCAGGCACTGGTGGCACACACCTTTAATCCTAGCACTAGGAAGACAGAGATCTGTCTCTTTGAGTTCAAAGCCACTCTGACTACACAAGATTAATCTGGTGTAAACGAGAAACAGAGCCAGATAATGGTGGTACACACCTTCAATCCCAGCACTTGAGATCTCATGCCTTTGCTCTCAGTCTTTGGGAAGCACATACATCATTAATCCCAACAGTAGGAAAGTTGACACAAGAAATAATATGGCTGGGCAGAGAAAGTAATACAAGGCAGGAAGAGATAAGAACTCAGTCCTTTTGGCTGTAGACTCAGGAGCATTCAATGTGAGAATTTTGGAGACAGGATCTTCCCCTTTGCCTGAGGAGTTGGCAAAATGAGAAGTGTCTGTGGCTTGTTTTCTCTGATCTTTTAATGTTTACCATGATATCTGGCTCCAGATTTTTTGATTATAAGACCAATTAGTATTCAAACAGCAGGTTACAAGTCTCTTGTCCACAAGGTTACAAGAACCTTGTCCAGGTTCTCTGTGTGATTATAAGGTTCTGAAATTAGAAAGCTAGGAAGAATCAAAGTCCTGTGTGAGTGAGTGATATGTTGAATATTTTTTTCATGAACTATGCTACTTTTGTGATTAGGATTCAAAAATCTATGGATTTAATTCATTTAATCTGCATCTCCATCCTCAGTTAGTCATAAATGCTAGGATAGGAATTCACTCTGGAGACATACTTTGGTTGAATAGAGAATAATATACTTAGCTATTACTGAATAAGAAAATCATCAAAGAACCCATGGCTTCATAGAGGTGCTTAGAGCATATTTGGTAAAGGAGTTATTGCATTTATAAAGATGATAAATTATCATAAAGATATCTTCAGTAGCAATCATTAAGTGACCAATGTTCCCCTCACAATGGAATATTATCAGTGTTTTGAAATGTGCTACATTTTGAGCTGGCTCATTTCATGTTTGGTCATCTGGTAGAAAATATTCTATAATAAGAAAAAGAAAGGTTAATTAGAATTACCAAGGACTTTAGCTATGGTTAAGTCTAGATTAGGAATATAAATCAAGCACTCACTCTATTATACACAAAACAGTTTTAACTATTTGGAGATTAAACTACATTATATCAGGTACATTGTTGGCACTACATAAACCTTTTTCATTTATCATCTTTTAAAACTGTATGAAATAAGTTCCTTGCAAATTTTATCTGATAGTAGTCCCTTTAAAGACAATTTAATATTAGTACATTGCTGCATCAATTTTCACATTTAAAGGAAGATTCAGTTTTTCTAAGCCACTTTTATAATTTAAAAATTTTAAACCTTACATATTTTATTAATTTATCATATTTGTTCAAATTAATTTTGTGTACCTCTTGTTTAAACTATTCTTTTTATAATATTATACTAGCCGTGTTTTATTCAGTGGTTAATTTTCTACATTTTTTTGAATTTATTTTATTTTATTTTACAATATAATTCAACTTTACATATCAGCCATAGATCCCCCTTTCTCCCTCCTCCAGCCCCCCCCCCCCCCCCCCAGGCCCACCCCCATTTCCATCTCCTCCAGGGCAAAGACTCCCCCGAGGATTGAGATCGACCTGGTGGACTCAGCCCAGGCAGGTCTAGTACCCTCCTCCCAAATTCCTAAGTGAGTACAATGATTTTGGTATGATTGTTTCATAACAAAAAATAAAAGGAATATCAAAAGCTGGGCATAGTGAATGCACCTATTATCTTACTAATAGGGAGATAAAAGCACATAAGCCAGGAATACAATATCAGCTAGGGCTATGCAGTGAGAGCCTTTCTGTGGGTAGTTGGAATGGAGAAGAAGGAGAGAGACAGCTCATTAGTTTTAATTGTCTACGTGGCATAACCTGGAATCAATCGGGAAGAAAGTCATAATGAAAAATTATTTATCTCAACCGGGCGGCGGCGGCGGCGGTGGCGGCGGCGGTGGTGGTGGTGGTGCACACCTTTAATCCCAACACTCGGGAGGCAGAGCCAGGCGGATCTCTGTGAGTTCAAGGCCAGCCTGGTCTCCAAAGCGAGTTCCAGGAAAGGCACAAAGCTACACAGAGAAACCCTGTCTCGAAAAAACCAAAAAAAAAAAAAAAAAAAAAGAAAGAAAGAAAAATTATTTATCTCACTACATGATATTTGTTTGTAGGAATATCTGTGGGTGATTATGTGGACAGTTAACTGAGGAGATAAGACCCAACCTGAATATGTGCAGCATCAGTTTATTGGGTGAGTTGCTGTGGGATGTTCTGTATGTCAAATTGCTCTGATTGGTCAATAAATAAATCACTGTTTGGCCAGTGGCCAGGCAGGAAGTATAGGTGGGACAAGGAGGAAAAGAATTCTGGGAAGTGGAAGGCTGAAGCAGAGACACTGCCAGCCGCGCCATAAAACTCTAGCTACAGTAGGTCAGTCTTGAATGTTGTAAGAGTGAAGAAAGCTAGTTGAGCATAAGCACAAGCAAGCAAGAATCCATGTACTTATTCTCTCTGTTCTTTACTATGGATGTGATGCCTTAATGGCCCAGCTTCCACTTCCCATACAATAATGGTTCATAACCTGGAAGTTGCAACCCAAGGAAGCCTTTTCTTTCCTGAGTTGCTTTTGGTCAGGATACATTATCATATCAAAAGAAATGAAACCAGTACATGTTGTAGATGTTTCACTTTACTAAATGAAGAAAGACATAAATTAAGAAATATATATTTTATGTCTACTTTAAAAGATTTAAATGTTTGCCCTTAGTGCTATGAACTTTTCTTTCTTCTTAACATCACTTTCATTGTGTCCTATAAATTTGGGTATGCTGTGCAATTGTTTTCATTGAATTCTAGGAAGTATTTAGTTTCTGTCTTTATTTCTGTCTTGACCCAGTATTCATTCAATAGAGAGGTGCTCAGTTTCCATTAATTTGTAGGCTTTCTTTTGTTTCTGTTATTAATGATATTCAACCTTAATCTGTGGTGGTCTGATATGATGCATGGGGGTTATATCAATTTTCTTGTATCTGTTGAGATTTTGTTTGTGACTGAATATGTGCTCAGTTTTGGAGAAAGATTCATGACTGTTGGAGCACACAAAGGTTTCCTAGTGATATCTGAGCTTGCTTTACACAGTAGGGCTGCATTAGGAGATGCTTGACCACATGCAAGGTCACCAGGTGTTTTGGATGATCTACACCTGGCTGTGCTGAGAGGAGCTCTTTTGCTCCACCCCTTGGCATTCCTTTAAAAAGCTCTTTAGTAGAGACAGAAGGGGCTGATGGGTTTTGACCCAGGCCCTCCCAAGGCTATCCTGTGTTTTCTAACTCTCTCTCTCCTCTATATGTCTTTCTATATATTCCTCATTTCTCCCTGATCAAGAATACCCTGAGGGAGGGAATAAGAGGGAGCTGGTCTCCCTCACATGATGTGCTGAGAAGAAATTATATTATTTTGTATTTGAGTGAAATGTCCTGTGGATATCTGTTAGGTCCATTTGGTTTATAATGTATTTTAGCTCCAGTGTTTCTTTGTTTAGTTTTTGGATCACCTGTCCATTGGTGAGAGCAAGATATTAAAGTATCCCATTATCTGTGTGTAAAGGTCACTATGTGATCTGAACTTTAGTAATGTTTCTTTTACAAATGTGTGTGCTCTTGCTTTCCAGGCATGGATGTTAAGAATTGATTAGTCACCTTGGTTGATTTTTTTTCCTTTGGTGAGTGTTAGTCAAGGTTCTATTGCTGTGAATAGACACAATGACCATGACTACTACTCTTGTAAAGGAAAATATTTAACTGGAATAGTTTGCTTACAGTTCAGAGGTTCAGTTCATTATCATCATGGTGGGACAGGCAGACTTGGTGCTGGAGACGCAGATGAGTGTCTTAAAGCTTGGCTTGCAGGCAACAGGAAGTGGTCTTTAACACTGGGTGGTGTCTTGAACATATGAGACAGCAAAGCCTGCCTCCACAGTGACACACCTCCTCCAACAAGACCACACCTACTCCAACAAAGCCAAAACTTCTAAAAGTCCTATTCCCTTTGGGGTCATTTCCTTTCAAACCACCACAATAAATATGAGGTATCTTTCCCATTTCTTTTGATTAATTTTGGTAAAGATATATTTTGTTAGATATAAGAATGGCTATACTATCTTGCTTCATAGGTCCATTTGCTTGGAAAACCTTTTTCCAACCCTTTACTCTGAGGTATTGTCTATCTTTGAGTTTGAGATGTCTTTCTTATATGCAACAGGAGGATGGATTTTATTTTTCATATCCATTCTATTAGTCTATGTCTTTTTATTGGGGGAATTTAGTCCATGGATGTGGAGAGATATCAATGACCAATGATTATTTTCTCTGGGTTTTATTTTTATTATTCTTGTGGTGGTGGTAGTGGTGGTTGTATAGTGTGTGTGTGTGTGTGTGTGTGTGTGTGTGTGTGTGTGTGTGCATGTGTGTGTGTGGGGGGGAGAGTGTGTGTGTGCTTTCCTTCTTTCAGTTTTACTGATGTGAGATTATTTATTTTCTGGGTTTTTATAGGTATAGTTAACCTCCTTGTGTTGGACTTTTCTTTCTATTATCTTCAGGAAGACTGAATTTTTTGATATTATTTGAATTTGACTTTATCATGGAATATCTTGTTTTCTC
The DNA here is from genome assembly GCA_902168405.1 of Peromyscus aztecus. NCBI lineage: Eukaryota > Metazoa > Chordata > Mammalia > Rodentia > Cricetidae > Peromyscus > Peromyscus aztecus. The sequence goes on from CABHPQ010134600.1 coordinate 18,019, forward strand.
CATTTATGGTGATTGAAGGTTTTGCTGGGTATAGTAGTCTGGGCTGACAGGAGTCTGCAGGACCTGTCTAGACCCTTCTAACTTCTAAAGTCTCCATTGAGAAGTCAGGAGTAATTCTAATAGGTCTACATTTATATATTACTTGGTCTTTTTCACTTGCAGCTTTTAATATCCATTCTTTGTTTTGTATGCTTAGTGTTTTGATTATTATGTAGCAAGTACACTTTCTTTCCTGGTCCAATCTATTTGGTGTTCTGGATCTTTTAAATCAAGGTGTTTGTTGTATCTTTATAAGCATCTGCTTCTTTAGGTCAGGAAAATTTTCTTCTATGATTTTGTAGAAAATGATTTGTGAGCCTTAGAGCTGGGATTCTTCTCCTTCTATTCCTATTATTATTAGGTTTGGTCTTTTCAAAGTGCCCCAGATATTCTGGATGTTTTGTGTCAGGAATTTTCTTTAATTTAGTGCTTTCTTTGATCAATGTATCAGTTTCTTCTATGATTTCTTCCATGCCTAATATTCTTTCTCCCATCTTTTGTATTTTGTTGAGATGCTCATATCTGTGGATTTCGTTCACTTACCTAACTTTTCTGTTTCCAGAATTCTCTCAGTTTGTATTTTCTTCATTGCTTCTACTACCTTTTTGAGGTTTGAACACTTTTATTCATTTCTTTTAATTGTTTCTTTTTATTGGTTTTCCTATTTCCTGCAATTTTTTTCTCTATGCTTTCCTTAATTTCTTTAAGGGATTTAATCACTTTTTTAGAGGATCTATCATCTCCATAAAGTTGTTTTCAAGGTTTTTTTCTTGTGTTTCAGTTGTGTTGAAATATTCAGGGCTTGCTTTGTCAGGATAGCTGGGCTCAGGCAGTGACACTAACAACTTAGAGAATTCTTAAAGCTCTAGAACAAAAAGATGTAAACACTCCCAAGAGGGGTAGAAGGCGGGAAATAATCAAACTGAGAGGCAAAATCAATAAAATGGCAAGAAAGAGAACAACACAAAGAATCACAGAAACAAAAAGTTGATTGAGTAAACCAACAAAATAGACAAACTCTTATCCATACTAACTAAAAGACACAGAGACTATCCAAATTAACAAAAACAGAAATGAAAAGGGGGAATATAACAATAAATACCAAGTAAATCCAAACAATTGTTAGGTCATATTTTAAAAACCTACAAGGAAGCAAATGACTTTTAAGACAAAAGTTCAAGTTGTTGAAAAAAGAAATTGAAGAAAATATCAGAATTTGGAAAAATATCCCATTCTCATGGATTGGTTGAATCAACATTGGAAAAAATGGCCATCTTACCAAGGCAATCTACTATTTTAATAAGATCCCCCAACCCAAATCTTTACAGATCTTGAAAAGACAATACTGAATGTCATATGGAAAAAAAAAAAAAAAAAACCTTGTGTGGTAGTTTGAAAGAAAATGCCCCCTAACAGGATTGATACTATTAGGAGGAACGGCCTTATTGAAATAGCTGTCCTCTTGTTGGAGGAAGTGTATCACTGAGGAGGTGGCCTTTGAGGATTCATATATGCTCAAACTACACCCAATGAGACAAACTACTCCCTGTTGTCAGTGAGTCAAGATTTAAGAAGTCTCAGCCCCTTCTCTAAACCCATGTCTGCCTGCATGCTTCCTTGCTTCCTGCCATCACAACATTGCCTAAACCTCTGAACTGTTAGTGAGCCACCACAATGAAATATTTTCCTTTATAAGAGTTGCCTTAGTCATGGTGTCTCTTCACAGCAATAGGAACTGTAAATAAGACACACAGGATAGCTAAAACAATCCAGAACAACAACAACAAAGACCTTCTGGGGTTATCACCATCCATCATTTCAAGCTCTACTATGGAACTTTCATAATAAAAGCCATGTGGTATTTGCTTAAAAGCAGAGAAGTTGTTCAATGGAGTTTAATCAAAGACCCACCCACACAATATACACACCTGGACTCCTAATATTTGATAAAGAAGCCAGAAATATACAACGGACAAAAGTCAGCATCTTCTACAAATGGTGTTGGTATAAGTGGATGTATGCATGTAAAAGAATGCAAAGAGATATATAATTATTGCCTTGCACAAAACTAAAGTCCAAGTGGATCGAAGACCTCAACATAAAACAAGACACATTAAACCTGCTAGAAGGGAAAGTAGGGAATAATCTTGAGTGCACTGGAGATAATTTCCTAAAAGGAACACCAATAGCAGAGGCACTAAGATAAAAAAATTAGTACATGGAACTTCATGAAACTAAAAAACTTCTGTAAGGCAAAGGATACCATCAATAGGACAAAAGGCAGCATATAGAATGGGAAAAAATTTTCACCAACTCCACATCCAGTAGAGGGCTAAGATCCAAAATCTGTAAATAATTCAGTAGATAGACATCAAAAAACAAAGAAATCTAATTTATAAATGAGGTACAAACTTAACAGAGAATTCTCATTAGTGGAATCTGAATTGCCTGAAAAACACTTGAAATGTTCAACATTCTTAGACATTCCATTTTTTTTTTTTTTTGAGACAGGGTTTCTCTGTGTAGCTTTGTGCCTTTCCTGGAACTCGCTTTGGAGACCATGCTGGCCTCGAACCCACAGAGATCCACCTGCCTCTGCCTCCCAAGTGCTGGGCCTAAAGGCGTGCACCACCACTGCAGGCTGACATTCCATTTGTGACATGCAAATCAAACTACATTGAAAGTCTACCTAAAAATTGTCAGAATGGCTAACATCAACAACACAAGTGACAGCACATGCTGGAGAGGATGTGGAGCAAGGGGAATACTCCTCCACTGCTGGTAGAAGTGCAAACTTGTATAGCCACTATGAATATCAATATGGCACTACCTCAGAGAATTTGGAATTGATCTACATCAAGAATCAGCTATACCACTCTTGGGCATGTACAGAAAAGATAACATCCTACCCCAGGGACATTTGCTCAGCTATGTTCCTTGTATCTTATTCATAACAGCCAGAAACTGAAAACAACCTAGATGTCCCTCAACCAAAGAATGGGTAAGTAAAATGTGGTATATTTCACAATGGAATATTACTCAGTTGTTAGAAAAAAAATAATATCATGAAATTTGTCTGCAACTGAAAGAAACTAGAAAAAAAAAAACATCCTTAGTGAGGCAAATCAGACCCAGAAAGATAAACATGATATGTAATCACTTATAAGTGGATATTAACTGTTAAGCAAAGGATAATCAGACTACAATCCACAAATCCAGGGAAGTTAAAGAGCAGAGGTCTGGGGAAATGCCTGGATCTCTCTGGGAAATGAAAATATTATATATTTTGTGGGTGAAATTGGGGCAAGTGGGGAAGGGAACAGAAGATATCAGGTGGGAGAGGGAGGGACAGAGGGTTAGAGTATAGGAAGAGACAACTGAAATAGGTGGGCATTTATAGGTAATATGGAAATCTAGTGCAGTGGAATCTTCCAGAAACCAATGAGGTTGACCCTAGTGAGGACTGCTATTAATGGAGAATATGGAGACTGAACCAGCCATCTTCTTTAACCAGGCTAGGCTCCCAGTTGGGGGACTGGGACACCAACCCAGCCACAAAATCTATGACCCACAACCTGCCCTACCTGTAAGATGCTCTGGGGAAATGGTGGCTCAGTGCTTGTGGAACTGCCCAACCAATGTCTGGTTTAACCTGAGGCTCACCCCACAAGAAGGAACCCAAGCCTGACACTGCTGTGATCACCAGGATATGGAAGCTTGATGTCCTAGAGACCTAGGGTAGCACCAAACACAACTAAAAAATTAAAAAAAAATCAATGAAATGATTCAGAGTAATATTCTCCTATACTTATAGATTGGTGCCTAGTCCAATGCTCATCAGAGAGTCTTTTTTTTAGCAGCTGATGAGTGCAAAGACAAAGATTCACAGTCAAACTTTAGGAGGATCTTGGGGAACCACAGAAAATGGAGAGGAAGGATTATAAGAGCGAGGGGGCCCTAGGACACCAGGAGAACATGATCCACACAAACAACTAAGCAGAGCCATTAAGGGCTCACAGAAACTGAAGTAGCAACCAGGGAGCCTGCACAGGTCTGTGCTAGGTCCTTTGCACATGTGCTGTAGTTCATCAGCTTGGAGTTGGGTTGAACAGCCTTGATATGAGGGTATGTGCCTTGTCTTATTGCATCTTGTCATACTGAACTCGGTTGATGTCACTAGGAGGCCTGCTATTTTCAGAAGGAAAATGGAGGAGCAGTGGATCTGGGGGAGAGGTGAGGTGGGAGGGATTGGGAGTAGGAGAGGGAGGGAAGGTTGGCATGTATTGTATGAGAGAAAAATAAATAAATAAAATAAATAGAAAGATTAAAAGGAATATTTAGTGAATATTAATTTCAAACTAATTTGTCATTTTCCTTACCATAGTTTCTTTCTATAAAGCAGTTCATCTCTTTAATCATCTTTTTTGAATTAGATTTTTGGACAGAAGTTTTCCCTTGAGTAACCTTATAATTATTTTGATTAAATCTGTCTTGTTAAATTTGGCCCATCATTGGATTCTGTCAAGATCCTGGAACATTGTTCTGTTATATTTCCTTCCAAATCCGTATAGCACATATTTTTGGACTTGCCTTGAATATTCTAGTAAAGTCATTAAAAGAACACAATCACACAATAAAGGTTTATGCTTTTTACCATCATAAAAATGGGCAGAGCTTCTTTATCAACATTTGCTCATGGGCAGTTCAGAAATCATCTATCTGATTGCACAAATATGTGTATAAATTAGAAATGTCAAGGCACGATAAAATTTCTTTGTGCTTACTTAATACTTAAACTTGGAAAATTGTTAACTACTTGCATTGAATATTTTATCCTCTGATAAAAATTAAAAATAAAAACATAACAATAATGAGCTTATGAACAGCAGGTCATAGATTGGCCACACTGATATTTCATGCTGGTCTGCTTCATAAAAACTATTGAGATGACTCAATGTGTAAATGGGCTTTCTGTGCAAACATGAAGACTTCATTTGATCACTGCATTCCACATGGGGGAAAGAGAAAACTTTCTGGAGCACTGTCCATTAACCTCTACATGTGCTCTATATGGAATTATTGCCCACACATAAACACAGAATAAAAATAAAAAATAGTTTTCAAAGCACTAAAAAGCCCCGTATTTGTACAATGAAGGAAATTTTATTGTTTTATATTGATGCGTCTATCTTGTTATCTGGCATATAGAAAGAAATAAACTAAGGAAAGGTATTGTGTCTTAAGGCAACTCTCCACCTCTAGGCTTACCCTGCCCATCTCTGTCTCTGTAAATATGCATGCACACACAGACATACACAGAGAGACACTCAGACATTACTATTATATGTTAAGTGCATTAAATACTGCAAGTGAGAAGAAAGTTCTACCACCATTATCAGTACACTACATATTACACATTTAAAAAAAATCACCATATATATATATATATACACAAAATACAATATATTCCATATATATGTATATATACATATATACACAATTTAACATCGCATAATCTAATACTTATTGTCCTCACTATGGTGTTTGTCATTTCTTCTCACTCACTGAGCACTTCCTGTTCTTTGTCTTGCTGTAAACCCAGTGTATTTCCATTTTCCTTCTAATAAGTGTTTAGTGTATTAGAATATCTTATCTCTTTTAGACTAAAAAATAACTTTCTTTTACTTAGAAAACATAATCTAAGACTTCAATGCAAAAAAAGTTATTTAGGGAAGCCTTTTGTAACTACTCAGAACATACAGTAGATACTTACTCATATTTTTTATTATTCAATTTGTAATGTGAAAGTTTTGAGTAATTCATACTTAAGTACTATAGCTACATCATTTGTACCTTTTACCACTGAATGAATTTAATGTTGTTCATATATACATGTGTCTTTGGAGATATCAACTTGGGATTATAGGACCAATCAGTAGGTTTGGAACTTGTCCCTGAAGAAAAATCATTTTTTTCTCTCTCAGTAGCCATTAATTACTTGTATCTATTCATTGAACAGTAGAATCTTGTGAAACTTTTCCCATCCCTGTTCACCTATTGATTGGTGTCATCATTATGTAGGTCTTATGTTTAGCCAATGACATTTTTGAGATTATATGAGTGTGGCATCCATGTCACATCCAAAAAGCACTGCCTTGCAACTGGTGTTCTGGTCCTCTGTCTGTTACATTATTTCTATTTCATGTTCCCTATGTTCTCTGAGCCTCAAGTGGAGGAGTAGTATTGTAGATGTACCAATTGGGGCAGTAATCACCATGGTCACTGACTCTTTACATTTTTAACACCAGTGATTCTCAATAGGCACCTCCATCTGCTCAATAAATGAAGCTTATTTGGTGCTACAGCTATCTGATTATAAAAGCAAATAGTGAGAATACAGTTAGAAACCCAGTTGATTTAGGCAGTAGTATATTCTCCACTAAGGTCAATGAGCTCTCCAGCCATGGATAGTTGGCTAGATTTACAGTAGTAGGCTTGAATTGCCACCTGCTAAATAGGCCTTAAGTCAAGTTAAATAGCTCTTTGTTACTCTAACGATGTCCCTATGATATTGTTCACAGAAAGAAAGAAAGAAAGAAAGGAAGAAAGAAAGGAAGAAAGAAAGAAAGAAAAAAGACTTCTCAAAGTTCACATGGAAGCACAAAAGATCCAAACTAACAAAAAAAAAAGGTGAAAAAAAAACAAATTCTGAGAAAAATAAACAATGTTGGATGTATTACCATATCAGACTTCTGTACCAGACTTTTTTCTTTCTTTATTTTTTTAATTATGGAAGCTTGGCCTTTAGCTTAGACTTGTTTCCAACTAGCTCTTATTACTTAATTAACCCATATTTTTAAATCTGCGTTCTGCCACGAGGCGCTTTACCTTTCCTCAGCATAGCATGTCCAACTTTCTCTGAGTCTGAAATCCAAAGCTTAGATTCCTCCTCCCAGTTTCTCTCTGTTCTTAGAAGTTCTGCCTATCCTCTCCTGCTCAGTTATTGGCTGTACAGCTTTCTATTAAACCAATCAGAAAGTGCCTTAGGCAGAGACACATCTTTACAGTGTATGGAAAGATTATTCCACAAGAGGGTGGACTGGCCGGGGTGCCTCAAGATCAGGATAGAATGAATCAGAGACACGGATGTAGGGTAAACTTTCCCTTACCCCATCCTGCCTTCCTCATTTTTGCAGTGGACCTGGAAATTGCACCTTCATGAGTTTCACCATACTTCTGCTTCTCCCCAGGTCTGTGTTGAGGGAACCCAGTACTAGGCGACACTGATCTTCTAGCTTTCCTGAGGGACTGCAGCCTCAGCTTCCTAAGTAGCAGACCAGTTGAGGTCTGGGTGGGGAAGAGGGATCTGGTCTCCTCTGATATGGTTCTGTGGAGGGATGATGTCATATCTGAGACTTCCTTGTTGTTTGGCTCCATTTCTAATACAGAACAGAACACAACATCCCAGAGGGACTTCAAGGGAGTATCCTTGTCCCACAACTTGTTGGGAGTATGGTTCCACACATTTCTCTTCTATTCAGAACTGGCTGGAAGGCTTGCGGGATAAGCTCTTCCTCCGCATGTTCTTCCCAGCAGGTGGAGAGTAAAGCATATTTCTGAATTCAAGATTACATCTCTACAAGACTTATTAAGCACATGACAGCAATCTGGGTCCAAGTAGAAATCTTTGAGATGCACCAGCTCAGTTCTGCACCTTGGGGAGAAGATGCTGAGCTGGAGTTCTTAGAGGTGAGGCCTTTGGGATCCTGAGAGAGATTTCAGGATGCAGAAAAT
>CABHPQ010134601.1:0-10134 GCA_902168405.1 Peromyscus aztecus
GCATCCCTGATGCCACCATTTCCACAGTTTGGGGATTTAGTTCTTTCTGCCTTTCGTTTCGTTTCGTTTTATTTATTTATTTATTTAAAAAAGAAGAAAGCTTTTCTTGGCTGACAGCTCAGTGTGGGGAAAATCTGGGGGTTTGCACTCTGCTTTTTAAGCACTTGTTTTTAAGGTTTTTTTTGTTTTTTTTTTTTTTAAATTTTGAGGAGATAATCTGCATCACCGTAAAGTGCCCAGCTTGTAACCACCTTGCCAGACTGGCCGAGAAGTGCCCATGGGCACCAGTCACCAGGCAGACCTTTGAAGAGAATGCCAAGTGGTTCCCAGGCCTGTCTAGACCCTGTCCCATACTGGTTCCTCACCAGCACAGTTGTGCCAGGCCACACAGAGCCTAAACTGTGGCCAGCGGTAGCCCCTGAAGACGTTTGTGTAACCCGCCATGCCAATGCTGCCCGTGAGCTGAGTTAGTGGCCGTCTGAGTTTAGTCCCAGACCTCATCCTTTATAAAAAGGTGACATTTGTAGAGCTCAGCTGCCTGCTCACCTCCGCCCCTCTGGCATGCTGACAAGAGCGCCCCCCGACCACAGCCCGGTTCTCTATGTCTGAGGGTAGCTGGGGTCTTGATTTATGGGAACTGGAAAAATCCTACACAGAAAGTTCCACTGCACAGGAAGAGGAAAATTCCCAAGTACAGACATCTTTGTTTCCCTAGTGCAGAGGCACATGGACTCTATGTGTCCAGGGACTCGGCTGCAGCAGCCACCCGGAGCACACTCCACCAAATATGAAAACGGAGCCCAGCCTGGCTGCTTTTGTTCTTACGCTAGGCAGCAGTCGATACCGAAGGGTTTGGGGCTGCGGAGACAGGCATGTATCGCTGAGATAATTAAAACATTTTCACGATTATGACAGCCACATTCTGCTGCTGCAAGCTGGAGGGTTCATTCCACCCAAATATTTAGCAAGCATCGGATAAAACACTAGTGGCAAAATAAAAGTAATAGGGGAAAAAAAACAGTGTAATATATTTCAAAGGCAAAAGCATGGCAAAGGGGGGATTAGGCAAGGGAGAAGAGGGAGATGAGCGGCTTGAAAGCGTCTGCATTTTAATAGCTGCCCACCCCTCACCCGTTGTCTTTAATAGTTAATGTAGGTGACCGTAGCTCCAGTTTTAAGTTCTGGATGGATGTGTGGTAGCATTTCTTGAGTGTTAATTCACCTTTTTGGACAAGATGAGGGAACGTAGCAGAAAAATAACTCATATAAATATCTTCGCCGTTAAATTAGTACCTTCCACTCGGAGTCAATTTACCCATTGCTCTTAGTGTATGTCTGTCACACCGTCCTTATGCGCCTGGGAAAATGATGAGTATCCACTTACCACCTTAAGTTTTAAATTCCACTAGAATCAGACCTCCTGTCCCCCAAATGTATAATGTCTTACTCTGTTTTAAAAAAAAAAATGGGCAAAAAAAAAAACCCCTCAGCTCTTTCCATGGCACCCATTGCTTTTTGACAGTATTTAAAAAAAAAAAAATAGAAAGTACCACGCAAAGCACTTTCCACATCATTGCTTCTATATAAATTCCACTATAGACAGAAATTATACATTCTCGAGGCACAGATGGGCTGGTCTGTCATTACCACTGCCTGGTACTTGTTGGAACACACGGCATATTTTAATTGTGGAGTCAACAATTTCGAAGAACTGAGGTCAAAATAAACAAGCTGCGTTTATGTGGAGAAGCAAACTTGTTCCATGATCTTCTGGAAGGGCTGACAGAGTACCACCGCTTTGTTAAATTTTTGCTCTCTGTATACACATGGATGTGTGCCATTTGTGTGTGTGTGTGTGTGTGTGTGTGTGTGTGTGTGTGTGTGTATAGGCATTTGCACACCATGGCACACGTGGAGGTCAGAACACAGCTTGCAGGTGTCCGTCGGTTCTCTCCCTCCACCGTGTGGCTTCCAAGAATTGAATTCAGATTGTCAGGCTTGGCCAGCAGTACCATTACCTACAGAGTCAGCTCTCCAGTTCTGTCCCCATCTTTTAAGATTCCAAATGCCCTGTGCCAAAGGTCCTTCCGTGTTTTAATTAATTTACCAATTTTTAATCTCATTTTGCTACATGAACACTGTAGCGCCTACCCTTAAATTCCAACTTGTGGGGCATGGAATTATTAGTATATCTTATTAACTATAAGGAGGTTCAGCCTCTGGCTATTCTGGGTCACCGTGCATGTAATTATTTTGATACCTGCATGAAAAAAACCCCAAATAATAAATATTTCAAATGGTCGAAAAGTACATTTAAGTCCAAACTTGAAAAAAATTCAGTGGGTCAATTGAGTAAAGTAGGTATAAATTAAAAAAAAAAAAAGTCTCAGCAAGATAAGGAAATGTAGAATTTATTGGGCTGTATCACCACACTAGAGGCCAGAGCACTTTTACAGCCACAATAATTTGCAGACGATGATAACTGCTTATTTTGGGAATTGTGTACATGTGATGATGTAATCAGCTTCAAGCTGCACTTCGCCTCTTTCCCACGTCTTAAGCACTGACCTCTGTACTTCTGGAGTCAGATGCGGTGTTCCCTGCCTGTAGAGAGCATCTGAGGCTCCTGCACTGGGAGAGAGGAAAGGAAGGGCCTAGCTGCACGCGTGCGCGTGCACACACACACACACACACACACACACACACACACACACATCCCCATCCCCGGGAACTCCAGCCCCCGCATCCATTTGTTAATAGAAGTACTTTGTTGTGGCTTGTTTATTTGAAGGCTTGTACCTGTTGGTGGAGATGTCAGAGAACAGTGGAAATGGAACACTGGTGAAATCCTCCCCAGCTGGCTAGGAGTGGTGAGTCCTGAGTGTCTAACGTCTTCATGCTTTTCCCGTGGGTCTGTCCGTCTGTCAGCTGCTGCCTCGGAGTCAGGGGAACGTGTATCCCTGGACTGGGCACTGTGAGGGCGAAGAAAGTGAGAGGGTAGCAACAGTGTCGTGTCAATCAATGGGCATGGCTTCAGTACTGTCTGGGCCAGGGGTACAGTGGCTTTTCACTTTGGGAAGAGCACATACTCAGGGAGGGAGACAAGTTGGGCTGGCTTTATATTCTGACTGTAAGTCATTTTACTTTCTGAGCCTCTATTTCCTTGTCTGTATAATGGGAACAGGAAGCAGAGGCCTAGCCAGCACCAGAAATCTTAGTTAATGGAGCATGCCCTGAACCAGTACTTTGGAGCCTCAAAACATTCCCAAAGCAGGGGCTCCCCTCTCCTTTCCACTCGGAGAGGCGGGGAAATCAGAGAGATTCAGCCAGCTGAGCAGTTAGTCAAGAATCAGGCCCCACTGGGCCCAGAGTCCCTATGGGTCAGCTATAGCTTTTCACTGGTGTGTGCCCCGAACATGTACAGGTAAGAACATGGATGTGCAATGAGGTCTTGACAGAGAAACGTGCACACCTTGTGCACCCATTACATGGGTGTTTGTGTTTTCCCAGTGGCTAGCATTCAGACCTGGCCCAGGTACCCGTAATGGATGGACATTTTCCACCAAGGTGGGCGGTATCTTTTAGATACTGTCTCTTCTTCTTCTTCTTCTTCAGGTCGACCCTGGAGCCCTGTGTACGCCCTTGCAATAACTGCAGCAGGCAGCCCGGCACTATCCCTAGGGACCTGAGATGAGGCCCCGTCCCTAGGCTGGGGAAAGTTGAGGTAGAGGGGAGTGGGGTACAGTCAGTCCCAGGGCAGAGACAGTCAGAGGTCGTCATCAGGCCCAGGCAAGGCCCAGGCTGCCTTCTCCTACGTGGATGGACAGTTCCAGGCGCCGGCCATTTGCAGACCTGGAGGAATGAGAGTGAGCCTCTGGGCCCAGCAGAGGAAATGGCGGCCCAGAGCGGAGAGTCTAGGAAGGCGGGCCCGAGGGCGGGGAGCTGCCCGGAAGTCCTGCTACTGCTGCTGGTCAGCTGCTAGGGACCTTCTTCCAAGGAGCCACCCACAGGGCCGGGCCTTCCCAGGCAGGTCTGTGTATGCCTACACGCATGCTAGGCTCAGGAGAGGGCTTGCCCGCCAGGAACACTGTACAACTGAAGGGTTGGACGAGATGGGACAGAAGCCCGGTGCACCTTCTACAGGCCTTGGAGCTTGATTTTTAAAAAGAGGGTTTCAGCACCAATCTCAGACCCCGGAGGAAGCTCATGTGAGTTCTTTGCTGGGAAGCCCATGAGTTGTTGTCTTTATTAACCTCATTGTGTCCTCGTAAGAAGATCTAGGGAGCCTGGATTTTTAGGCCACTTGTTCACTTCAGCCTCAGTGTCCCCCTCTCTAAACGAGAGGACATCGACAACACGGGTTCTTGTAAAATTGAATATCTGTGACGTGATGGGGCACTGGGCCAGATGCGGGGTTGTTGATGGGTAGCAGTTGTGGGTGGACCATGGAAAAGAGTCCTTGGCATTGGGCTTTCTGACTCTAGGCTTCTGAACTTTGAGTTTGGGTAGGGGATGCAGGCTGGAGCTGGGGTGCTCAGGAGGTAGCCTGGCTACACTAGTATGTGTGGGAACCTCTGGCCCAGTTTCCTGGGCGCCCAGCCCTGCCCGGGATTCCTGGGGTGGGTGTGCCTATGCTTCTGGCTCAGGCGAGGGTGAAGGGATCCTGGGATCCTGTCTACTCTCACCCTGCCAGGGCTCATGGATGAACCTTACCTGGGCCTAGGCTTTCAAAGTCCCTGTTAGTAGCCTGTCCCATCTGCCAGGTGCTAGCACATGTGATCTTTTGATAAACCCCTTCAGAGTCCAGCGTGGCTGCTACCAGAGGTCTTAGTGTCAGGGAGACACACTCCATCCAGCCCGGGCCTTTTCTGTAAACATAGAGGGAGTCTCCCAATGCCAGTACACTGGGAGACTTGGCACCCGAGGACTGGGGCATGGGACTCTCAGGCCTGCATCCAGAGTACTCTAGCACCCTGGGTAAGCTCTGCCCCTGAGATGTGATCACTCTTCAACAGGTGACCCTCTGGGCCATCCAGCTGAGGGGCCAATGCCAGGTACCTGAAAGTGGGCAGTCCCAAGGCCAAGCATGCAACTAAGCCCTCAGCTAGGTGCCAGGGTAGCAAAGGTATGGCTACTGCAGTCAGTGTCCAGCTGCCAGGGGAGGGGATAAGACCAGGTGGGCAGACCCAGGCGGAGACTTCCACAGCTGAAAGCCTCTGCCTTGGCCCAGGTGAGAGTGTGGCCACAGTAGGCTCTTCCCAGAGAGCACCAGTACCGGGTGGATGTCACAAACGTGTCTTGCTCTGTGTAACTAGGAGAACTGATTTAGCAGAGCACCTACCAAGTGCTAGGCCCAGGCTGGGACTTCTCATGCATTTTAAAAAACCATGTCCATTTTTTTTTTTTTAAAAAGTGTCCATTTTTTTTTTAACTCGTATCTATCCAATTCGATTTCATCTCAACATCTGACCAGAGCCCATGCTGAACTAGTTAGAATGTAGAATAAACAGAACACGGTTCCTGCCTTAGTGGAACAAGTCCTAGTCTAAGGAGGGGTGGGTGTTAACTTTTCTATACAAGAAAATATAGGTGCAGAGAGGCTGAGGAACTTTCCCGCAGTCACACAGCTTGGGTACCAGAACCCTAACCGAGATCTTCCCCATGGCTGAGCTGAACAACCTGGCATTGGACCCCTGTTTATTTTCTGCCTGTTGGAGGCTGACCTTGGCTGGTTCTCCTCAGACACCCGACACCAGTAAGGATCTTTCCTTTGGCCTGGAGTACTGCTACAGAAAGAAGTTGTCCTGGCCATGTAGGTTTGAGGGTGCTGCAGACCTCTCCCTGACAGAACTACCATTATTACCCCTACGCTGGAGTCTGCAGGTCTGAAAGGGTCTAGGACATTGCCCTAGTTTGTGGTCTCCATACCTTCATGGTCTGAGGCGCTGTGGACCACACTGGGGGTGGCGGCGGGAGAGAACGAAGGAACATGGTATCACCGTTGTTCCTCACGGCCCTGAGGCAGGGAGCTACTTGGGACTGTGGGCCTAGAGGCTGTGTCCCAGGTCATGGTGGGCTCATAAAAGGCCAGTTCTTTATGGTGAATAGGGATTGTGTTCACATCGGGAGCAAGGAAGCCTTCTAAGAATCCCAGCCAGCCATCAGTTGGTGCGGCCCGCGCTGGGGGCTTGAGTCCCCAAGCCCACAGAGTCTCTTGCGTATCAGACTAGTACTGAGCTCCTTCCCTTCTTCAGGGCCACATGGTACAGGTTTTAGACCCTGCAGCACACCAGGCCAAGTGTGCCTGTGGGAGGAGACCCACCGGCACCGTCTAGAGTACAGTAGAGAGGACCATGTGGTCTCTAGGGGTCTGCCCCCACCCCGTTCTAAAGTACCAGCAGGCCTGAGGCTCACAGATCACCAACATGGTTGGCATGGCAAATGCAGATATCTTCAGGATATCTCTCTCACTAAGATGCCACGCTCTCACTAAGATGCCAGGGGCCCAGTCCCTTCTGAGGAGGCTCGGGTTATGGTCTTGGAGCACCTGAGGAATCCAGGAGACTTCCTGGAGGTGGTGGACCCACAGCCCCGGTCTTTTCCCTAAAGCTGACCGTCAGGGCTATGGCTGCAGGGCCCCGCGCCCAGCCCTACTCCTGCCACGTCCCAGGGCTCCCTGCCAGGCGCCGCCCCCCCCCCCCCCAGCCCTGTACAGGCCACATCTGCTGCAGCAGCCACGCCAGAGCTCCACCTCCTATCCTGTCCCCATGGAAACCAAGAGGGGGGGGGTTAGCCACTGACTGGTTTCCATTAGAGCAGCCTGCTTTTCTGGAGCCCTGCCCCTGAGCTTCAAGGCCTCCCCAGAGACTTCTTCCTGCATTTGCTGAGCACCACTCAGTCTGTGCCAGGGAGCCCAAGGGTCCCGGCCTTGCCCACGCGGGCCGGCTTACATCAGGGGAGTATCAGGTGGGTCCAGGGCCCTGCCAGATGCTGGGGATGCTTTGGGTCTTGGCAAGTTACGGTATCCGTACTTGGTCTTTCCTCACTGAAGACTGTCACTACAGAGATTTTATGGCCCAGAGAACCTGTGTGCCTGAGTCAGTCCTGCCTGGATTCCAGAACTCCCACCCAGCCATAGAACCTACGGGATCTCGGACCCTGTTCCTGTCTCCGGGCCTTGGTTTACCCATCCGCAGCATGAGAGGGTCAACGGCTTTACCTGAGTCCCTTGTAGATGTACTTAAAAAGGAAGGAAAAGAGGGAGGGAGGGAAGGAGGGAAGGGAGAGAGAGAGAAAGAAAAGAGAAAGAAAACGGATCCACGCCGGTGCTGGCTCCTCTAGGTTCTCAGGCCCGGGTTTTGTTTGCTTTCAGAAAGGGTTTTTAAGGCAGCTTGGTCATGGAATGTAACAGAGACGGTGGCTGGAGAGGCCACGATCCAGCTGGAGCCCTCAGCATCTGTTTGGCACCCAGTGACCTGGCTATGAATGCAGCGAAAGGAGACTTCGGTCCTGCCAGAGGGCTCTGCAGACGACCGGAGAGGTTTCCGGAGATCAGGAACGTGGGCTGAAAATGAGATCCAGCTTTTAAAAACTCAGTGGGTTCATCCCTAGGAAGATGGGGAGGCCTGCGAAAGGGTTAGCTTTGTAAAGCTCACCCAAGGGCCATCGGTGTCTGTGGTAGCTCCACCTGGCTGGCCTCTATACTGGTGGCGTGGTAGCATGCTACCCTCCTTCATGGCATTGGGAAGCTGCATTAGAGAGCATGGGTGTAGTTATTGGCACGGGCCCTGGGGGACTGTGGGGGCAGCCTCCACATGGGAAGATTGGCTCTTGGCTGCTTGTGAGGGACCGTCTCAGGTGCTGGTACTGCAGAGGCTACTGAGTTGTACCCGTGTTGGTCCCACACTAGAACCAGAGCTGCTGCCATCAAGGCCATCTAAGCCATCCAAGCCACTGGCATTTCCTTCTGTGCCTCAGTGTTTTCATCTGCAAAATAGGGACAGTGACTCGAACTCAGTGTGAGAGCTAGATGGGAGGAGGGGTCAGGGCTGGATTAATGGCCGCAGGCAGCATCTAAATGGTATCAGTGCAGGGTCCTTAAGATGAACAAAAGAAACCACATGTTCCAATTGCTACTGCCCATGTGCTCAGAGACCCTCTCTTGATACTGTCTCTGTTTCATTCCCCATTCAGGTGCCACCCCAGCCTCACACCCCTAGGCCACCTGGGGTTACTGGCCCATCCCAGTGTCAGGAAAAGTAGCCCATGAGGATGCTGTCTCTCTACCTCCAAGGATGGGTGTGATGGCATTTTCAGTCTTCCTGAGCAGGGAGGAAACTTTGATGGGAACGGTGGCCTCTGGTGGCTACCGTCCAGCATGCAAACATAGCAACCTGATAGCTGTGGGCCCAGAGAGCTGGAGAAAGCAGCATGTTGGGCCTGGCCTGGACTGATTTAGACATCCAGGAGACTAGGAAAGCGTAGGAAATGAAGGAAATTTCCCCAGGGAAGGGAGAGACAAGATAGAAGAGCTTAAGTGCCCAGATAATTACGAAGCATGACCTGATGATTTACCGCCAGGCGGGCTGGCTCCTCTGACGGCCTCCACTGCCCGTCCTTCTGGGCCCCCCATGCCCTAGAGACCAGCCGTGGGGAAGGCAACGAGGCAGTGGGCAGTGCCCCACGCCCAGCCTCCACATTGTCTCCTGGAGTTGCACTCCACGTAGGCTTTTGCAGGAGGCACCGTGAAGGGGACCAAGCTTCACTCTGTGCTGGGCTCAGACATCTGGTACCCGGGTGGCCTCAGAGAACTCCGACCTGACCCAGCCCCTTTCTATAGACAGAGGAAAAGGGGCTGTGAGATCAGGCCCTCATAGACAGTACCCTAGCCTGTACCTCTGTTCACAGTTGCAGGGACCTTAGTGGACAGCTAAAAAGCAAGACCACTGCCTGTCCCTCCCACCTGAAAGAGGGCTCCCATCTGTTATGACTTGAAGGCTAGTCTCCTTAGTGGAACGTTTATTGTTGTGGTCTGTTTTGAGACAGGGCCTCACAGTCTAGTTCTAGCTATCCTGGAACTTGCTGTGTAGACCAGATGGGCCTTGTGCTCACAGAGATCCACCTGCTTCTGCTCCTGGAGTCCTGGGATTAAAGGCGTGCGCCACCATGCTTGGGATCTCTTGATGAGCCTTGCGTCTCCACAACCCTTTTCTATTTTATTAGGACCCTGTGTCACCACCTAGATGCCGCCTCACCCTCTACTCACCACCTATACTGTGGACTTGCAGCCCTCGTGGTCCTTTACTCCCGTGTCTACACTGGCAGCTTCTTGGGCAGGATGGCACTAACCACTCATGGTCTTATAGCCTGGCTCGGGTGCAAAGGAACTGAAAGGAAGGTCCCCATGCCTCCACGTGCAGCACCTGACTGGGGCTTCTCCCAGGGACTCTCTCCAATGCCACGAAACACAGTGCCCTCTAGGGTTGATCCATGCATATGAAACTACGGCTTGGTAAAGGTGGTTTTCTAACACTCAGACCGGCCTGAGTGTTCCTGCAGACAGGATGGTCCCACTGCAGCTACCTTGCCCCTCATCTTCCTGTTTGTCGTTCACCTTCTGGGGTCTGTGATCAACATATACAGTATGTCTTTGTCCAGTGAAGTGGGCGGGCTGCAGCCTGGGTATAGCTGTATTAACAAGTGTGTACATGAGCTCCTTGTGGGCCGGTGGGTGAGATCTGTGTGTCCAGGGGCCCATTCCTCATCAGCGTTGGACCACAGTGTCTCCATCTGCCTCACTCTAGCTCTGATATCGGCGGGTAGCTGGAAGGTTCTAGAGTCCAGATTTGCAGCAGCTGTCTTGAAAGCATTCCTGGGCTTCAGCCTGGGACCCTGCTTCCGAAGTCTCCCTAGAGATCAGGAGGACTGACCCACAAAGCTGCAGGTGTCTGTTGTGTAGGTAAGACACCAGGAGCAACCACCCACTTCCCCAGGCCAGATGCCATGCGCTGTCACCTGGTGGGCACGAGTGCAGTGCCCAGCCCAGTCCAGCCCAGCCCTCCAGGTTCCTGGCACATGGGAACCACTGTGGGGGCAGGTGGATGGACACACACACACACACACACACACACACAC
>CABHPQ010134604.1:0-15159 GCA_902168405.1 Peromyscus aztecus
CATCCATCCATCCATCCATCCATCCATCCATCCATCCATCCATCCAAGAAATTGCCTAGTATGTGCCAAACTTGTGTTAAGCCAAGGAGATGTGAAACTTAAAGAGACAGACACTGTTCCTGCCCTCATGGAACCTAGTCTGTTGAAATGAAGAATGAATATACTAACTCTCCACCCCCAAGTATATATGTGACAAGTATTGTACCAATCACTAAGGGAAAAGATTGAGTGCTAAGGAAGGGTTTCATACCAATAGCTGCTTCTGTCTTATCTACATTTGGTATTTGTCCTATAATTTGATACAAACTGTGATCTGAGACTTTCCAGAAGCAGAGAATACCTTATTTATGAAGAACTTTCCCTTAGAGACTAGGGAAATGGTGACTTTTAATATTTACACTGTATTTATTAAATTCAGCTATCAGTAACAAGACAAATATTTATTTCTAAATTGTGCTGCAAACATCGGTTAAGAATTAGACCATTTCCTTGCAAATGCCTGTGTGCATGGTTCTCAGATGTAGTGGTTGGTTCCTCTGAGGTTTCCTCCTGGGCCATCTGCAGTTCATCTCTCTATCCTCTAACTCCTGTCACTTACTCACCATTGGAAGACCTGGACCAGGCTGAGTTTATCCCCAAGTCATAAAGCAGAACTAAAAAACTCTGTTCTGCTCCAGTTGCCTCCAAACTTTAACTTGCTGCTTGTAACAACTCCACCGCTGACACTGTCACTACCCCATTTTTTCAGATGTGGAAACTGAGGCACAGAGAAGCTAGAATTTATTTCTAGAGTCAAGGATAGTAGGCTGAGAGTCGGGTTTTCTTTCCTGAGCTGTCATGTTGTCTCATGACACACAGTTCCTGTACTCAGACAGACCTTGAGTAAGATTGGCAGAGGAAAAAGAGACAAAGGCAAGTGGCTATGACAGTGCAGACTTTTATTCCAGGGCAGGGGACCCACAAGTCTGCAGAAGCTGAGTGTTCCTAAGGATCAAAGCTTCCAGGCTGGGGCAGCTAAAGGGCAGAAAAGGGTGAGGGTGGGAAGGAGGTTGAAGTTTCCTGTTTTGGCCTTCAGTTGCCTGTTGCTAGGGGTAACCAGTGAGTAGTCAGCTAAAAGAATGTCAGGTGATTGATAACTGTCTCTCCTGGCCACCATTACTGGGGGTCGATAGAGCTGGGAGGGAAGAATCTAGAGAAACAAGCTATTTTAGTTCTGAAAACCAAATTCCTGTCACCCATTTAATCAAAATGGAGGCACTTCCAAAATGGCATAGCCCTGGCTAACACAGGGGGCCTATTGTGAGCTACAGTTTTTGGTGTGGAGCCCCTGCCCTTTGAGGGACTCAGCACACAGTAGGCACAAAGGTAATGCTTGTCAGAATCTTCACCCTGGTCTTGGAGGGCCATTTCCCACTGTGGATGAGGTGGTCTGGTTGAGCCACTTGCGTACTATTCAGGAACCAGGCTTGCCAAAGTCTCTGCAATTGGCTCACCACCCACAAGCCTTCTTCCCTTTGTTCTGTTAGGCTAACCCAGGAAGCTGAGTTTTCTTCATGAGCAGGAAGAAAATCCCTGGTGATCAGGAGATATGGTGGTGAGAATTCCACAGTGGGGGGCAGTGTGTCTCTGTGTATTGAGGGAGTCACTCAGGAGGACTGAAGAACTGAGAGGTGAGGCAGGGACAAGGGCCCCAGGCAAGACCTTCTGTGACTCACAGCATGTCTGAGGTTCATAGACCAAAAGAATGCCCTTTCAGAGGCTCAACTGCTTGGTCCATTTTACACAAAGCAGCAAAATTGTCTTGGAGCCGAAGATTGTTGAAATTAATTGACTAGGGTAATGTACATAATTCTTATAATAAAAAGCACACTGGGTGCATAATTTAATAAAAGCTGATCCCCATTCAACTGCAGAGACCTCCTTGTAACCCAGCTGGGGTTCTGGTTTAGCATTTGCATTTGAGCTTAACACCTGTTGAATAAACCTAGTCTGATCCTGGACACCCCCCTCCCCCATCTCTACCTAACCATGGGACTTGCGGGGCTGTTGGGAAAATGAACTGAGGATTTTCTAGCAGAAAACCAGGCTCTTGGGAAAGCAGACAGCATTAGAACAGCTGGAGATATCAGCTTTAGTCAAATCTCACTGGCTGCCAACTGACCAGACCCAGTGAATACTCAGAAGAGCCTGACCCCAGCCTGCAGTTTCTCGAAGCTTTTGTAGTTTGAGCACCTGTATTGAATTCCCTGTCTACATGGTCATCTGAGGGTGATCTCTGGGTCCCATGGCCATGGAAGGGAAGTTTCTAACGCAGTTTACAGACATGGATGTTGTGGGTGGCCATCAGAACACTCTTTAGTTAACATTTGATATTAGGATGCAACCGAGTACATACTTTGTAATTGAATTTTTCTCTCCCACCTGCCTGTTCCTAAACACCTGGCAGCTGATTCCTAAATAATTGACTTGGAGGCTTAATATTATTTAAAAAATGTTGGCCGATAGCTCAGGCTTGTTACTAGCTAACTCTTACACTTAAATTAACCCACATTTCTATGTATGCTTTGCCATGTGGCAGTACCTTCATTAGCATGACACATTCATCTCTTGCTCTCTCTGCATCTGGCTGGTGACTTCTCACTCTGCTCTTCTTCTCCTTCCCATCATCCTTAGTTTGGTTGCCCTGCCTATACTTCGTGCCTGGCTACTGGCCAATCAATGTTTTATTAAACCAATTCAAGTGACAAATTTTTACAGTGTACAAGAGAATTCTCCCACAACAATACTTTGTCTTAGAAAAATACTGACTGGAGGAGAAATTTTTGCAAGATGATATCTTTCCTAATGTTAACACTCACATCACACGTTGTGTTTTGTGGCCCCCCCCCTGTATAAGAATGGCTACAGAAGGGTTAAGGAACCTGCATGGTCCAGAGAAGTTACCCTAAAGACACAGGCAGAGTGCTGAGTCAGACAGACATTTCTCTGTAGGGACCAGTGATGAAGTTTTATAAACTGCAGATGCAGGGCTGTTTAGAATGTAGTGGTGTTAAATGCAGGTGCAAGTATGCAGTTCCCAGTGTCAGCTGGAGGAGGCCATGCAGCACTTGGGCAGAGGTGGAGGTCCTTCACTGTGGCCACATTCTTAGACAAGCCTTGTAATGAAATGATCAGGTGACTGGGTCAGCGTGACTTAACACATCAGTGTTAAGTCACCACACACACACATACTCTTGATTATAGAGATTGGAGAGATGGCTCAAATGGCCATTTTTCTAGAGGACTAGGGTTCAATTTCCAATACCCATGTGGTGTCTCACAACCTCCTGTTAGTTCAAGTTAATCCAACATCCTTTTCAGGCCTATGCAGGTACTGTATGTAGGCAAACACACATACACATAAAATAATTTTTAAAAAATTAAAAATTTAACCTGGGAATGGTGGTACATGCCTTTAGTCACAACACTTGGGAGCCAGAGGCAGGTGAATCTCTGTGAGTTTGAGGCCAGCCTGGTCTACAGCGTGAGTTCCAGGACAGCCAAGACTATTTCACAGAGAAACTCTGTCTCGAAAAACAAAAACAAACAAACAAGACCCAGAGTGATTCTGCCTTGGTGCTTAGACCCAAGTGGAGTAACTCAGCTCCACACTGTTGCTTTGTGAGATGGGACACCTGAAGTTGAGACACCATGTCAAGCTGCTGTCCTGAGCAACAGTTACCCTGATGGGTGACATTACTTCTGGGGAGATGTAAACAAACATGTACTTACCCCAGAGAGGGAACCAACATCAGACCAAATTACAGATGTCACCAAAATCTAAGTAGAGAACTAATGAATTGTATTACTTACAGGAATCTGGGTGAGAGGTCACTAACAGGAGCAGAAATGACTCAAAGACAGCTGCATCACCAAAGCCTGCTGTGGGATGTTCTGTATGGCAAATGTGTTGCTCTGATTGGTTAGTAAATAAAACACTGATTGGCCAGTAGTCAGGCAGGAGGAAGTATAGGTGGGACAAGGAGGAGAAGAATTGTGGGAAGTGGAAGGCTGAGTCAGAGACACTGCCAGCCGCCGCCATAACAAGAAGCATGTGAAGACACCGGTAAGCCACGAGCCACGTGGCAAAGTATAGATTTATGGAAACGGACTAATTTAAGATATAAGAACAGTTAGCAAGAAGCCTGCCATGGCCATACAGTTTATAAGTGATATAAGTCTCTGTGTGTTTACTTGGTTGGGTCTGAGCGGCTGTGGGACTGGCAGGTGAGAGAGATTTGTCCTGACTGTGGGCCAGGCAGGACTGGAGAAAACTCTAGCAACAAAAGCCCACCCCAGCATGGGTGACAGCTCACAAATCTGGGAACCTGGAGCACACTGCACAGCCTGCAGGCAGCTCAACAGGTAGGAGAGTGTCCTTTCCCAATAGCTCAGTTGGCCTGAGGCTCTTCCAGGAGCTCAGCTGGTCTCTGCTCTTCCAGGCAGTCTAGCTTGTCTGAGACTGTCTCCTAGAGGTCCTTACTATTTATATATGTGTGGGGAAGGAGGAGCTTAGTGAATCTGGTTAGTTTCAGGGACTTCCTGAAACCTTTGAGTTGTTTAGTTCCTGGGTTATTTAAGGGGCTTCCCTGCCAGATGGAATATTCCACCTCCCCTTCTGTGACTTAGAGAGCTTCCCTCTAAGATAGATGGTTTTTAGGTTTTATCTCAAAGGAAACTGCTACCTAACACACCCAGAATGGCCCAGCCTTAGATACTTTCCTGCAGGACTGGCGACTGTGATGAAGCCAGATGTTGGGTGCCTTCTCTGTCTGAAGTTGTCCTTCTAGGTTTCACTAGTTGTCCCTTCCTGATGCTTTTTTGGTGGAAGCTGTGGCACATGCCTCCTGGAACTGGGGCATTGCCTCATCCTGTGTTTTTCTTAACCTTCTCATATGGGCCTTCAATCTCTTATAAACTCAACCTGAGCATGGCTCATTACGATGACATAATAGCCTCATTTTCAGATTCCATGACTCATCTTGAAAAGACCCTTGTAAATTTGCAAGTGGGCTGAGCTTCGTGTGTGGCATTTCCAGGTTTTAATTATTTTTTCTGAGGAATTGCCCTTCTCAGAAGACAAGCACTGTTTGATCAAACAATAGGTTTCAGATGAAATATCTCTCAGGCAGCCACTTAATTAGAAAAAGTCCCGTTCCTGCCCCAAAGCTGATCATCACTAGTGAAAATACTTTTCTGCCCTTTTCACATATCCGAAGTGACTAGCAGAGCTTTGAAAGAGATCAGTGGGTGTTGTTACTTTCAATGACTGGGACTTCTTATCCACAGGATCAACGCTGTGATTATTCACTCACATCCTGCATAACCCACATTGTGCTAAGCCCCTCATAATCATTCATCTCAACTGACTGACATGTTGAGGGACTGAAGTCCTCCACATTGTAGGCAGGGAAGGCAACACCAGAGAAGTTAAGAGGCTTGCTGTCAGTCAGTCTCACAGATGAGAAGGGGTGGAAGAGGAAGGGTCAGACTCAGGTCTCCCTGATGCACAGCTGAGCTCTTCCCAGTGGGTGTTGGGGTGCAGAGAAGTGGCCAGCTTTGAAATCCCCAGGGCAGGAATCAGAAGGTAAGCCCAGATGGAAAAGGGGAAGGCCATCCTAGAAAGGAGCCTGTGTCCTGTTACCTAGGACATGCTTCTGTCTCTTGGGACTCAGTTTCTCCATTTGTAAAGAGAAGCACACGAACAGCTGGAAATGTTGACTGTAAACAACCTTCGACATCTGGCATTTCCAGTGTTATCGCGTCTCTCTGTAGATGACCTCGCATGGAGTCATGCTCCTCCACAGTTGATGTCTCCTCTGCCTGCTTTGTCTTCAGTTCCTTTCTGTGCCAGTCCCCCTCAGTCAGTCTGCAAGTGCGTGGTCATTTGCGAGCATCTAGAAGGGAGGCCATTTCTGTTTACTTCCATAATAAGAATACAGAGTATGTTTAGCTTAGATAAGTTCAAATGTAGAGAAGCAGCATCAGGAAGACAGATGATAGGATAAAAGGTAGATCTACTCTGAAAAAAAAATTGATACAGACAGGATAGGATAAAAGGTAGATTATTGAATCTACTTTTGGAAAAAAAAGATACAGAAATGATAAGATAAAGGGTAGATCATTAAATCTACTCTGAAAAGAAAAAGGAGAGAATATAGCTATGATAAGATGAAAAGGTAGATTATAAAGAAAAAGGAGAGAATATAGCTATGATAAGATAAAAAGGTAGATTATTGAATCTACTTTTAAAAAGCAACTACTAGTTTTAAACAATATTTTACATTGGATTGGATTTTTGTATATTGTATACAAATTTTGTATGTTGATACAAATTTGAGATTAATTTTGTTAGAACATACTATAAATACATTTTTTTTTTTGTTTTTTGAGACAGGGTTTCTCTGTTTCTCTGTGTAGCTTTGTGCCTTTCCTGGATTTCTCTCTGTAGACCAGGCTGGCCTCGAACTCACAGAGATCCGCCTGGCTCTGCCTCCCGAGTGCTGGGATTAAAGGTGTGTGCCACCACTGCCCGGCACATTTTTAATCTTGTTCAAGGTATTATACCTATACAGCTCATTTAACAATGTAAGGCAAATCCTAGTCCTTGAAAGTTATTATTAGAAACTATTTAGGATATAAAGAAATGCAAGTTAGTAGTCATCAAAATCAAACTTGTAGTCATATTAGGCATGTTTTCAAGGTCAAATAGAGATATATTTTAGACAGGTCATCTTCAAACACTTCAGAGATATACAGAATATGGCATTTAAGCTGTTTTAATAACATAGGTTCTTTTTTTTATGACCATGAGACATGTCTGCTCCTGGCAGCATCAATCTACTTCAGAGAAGATGATGGGCATCAAAGAAACTCCATATGGAGTTTACTTTCTTTGTGGCAAAAGATAGCCACTGGACAAGAAACTGCCCTTGCCTTGACTGCTGACAGTATGCTGTCCAAATGGGACAAGCAGGACATAAAAGAAAGGACTGTTGAACTTTGTCAAGACAAGGTAGGACAGTCCTTCAGAAAAGGGCTTAGCCTGCTTCACAGATAAGTCTGTCAGATATTCTAGGCCTGTAGGCCAAAGATGGATGCCCCAGTGTTGCTGAGGAACCTTGGGTGACTGTCCAGGCAGCCAGCTGTTTCTGTCATTTCTCACATTTTTTGGAAATTGCTTGCTTGCACTTTCTGCTTACTCAGTTAATATTATTTCCTTCTCAGGTCTCTGATGTAGTTGAAGACTAGATAGTTATAGTTTTCCTTGTTAACAAATTCAGAAAAGAAACTCACTAAAGAGGTGTAAAGTGTATAAGTTTGAGAGACATCAAAAGGTAGTTTTCTGTTGGTAATACAAGTTAGGATAGAAAGTGAATTAGGTACAACACTTTGGACTCACCAAAATAGAATAAATAGTGGAGTATTTTTCCCTAAATTTGTCAAATGTTAATGGACTAGACATTATTGCCTGTATATATTGTATATAGTTATTATATATAGTTTTTCTTATATTAGTTATAGTCTTCTTTTTATAAATTTTAGACAAAAAGGGGAAATATGGTGATATTTTGTGTATGTTCTAACAAATAAAGTTCGTCTGAAGATCAGAGGGCAAAGCTAGCCACTAGTTAGTCATAGAGGCCAGACAGTGGTGGCATACACTTTAATCCCAGAATTTGGGAGGCAGAGGCAGACTGATCTCTGTGAGATCAAGGCCACCCTAGGTTACATAAGTTTGATCCAGTCTAAAAGAGAAACAAAGTCAGGCAATGGTGGCACACACACTTTTAATCCCAGCACTAGGGAGGTTGAGACAGGAAGTGATATGGCTGGGTGGAGAGAGGAATATAATGCCGGAGGAGACAGGAGCTAAGTGCCCTTTCAGGCTGAGGATTTCATAGAAGTAAGAACTAGTGGCTGGCTGCTCTGCTTCTCTGATCTTTCAACTTTCACCCTGATATCTGACTCTGGGTTTTTGTTAATAAGATCAATTAGGATTTGTGCTACAGACAGGAACTATAGATTCATCACACAGAGATAGTTTGTCTCAAGTGTTGGTTTATTGTTTTCCAGTAATTTCTATTTGCTTGGAACAAGCCTCATAAAAAACCAATAACATAAATACAGTGGATATATGGCTTTGATTCTGTTTCAAAGATGAGAATATTAATACCCATAGGGGCTTGCTAAGTGCTGTGGTGCACATCTGTTAACCAGGGGTAAGGTTTTAACTGCATCTTTGTACCTGGTTCTAAGCGATTAGATCATGAGACAATGGAGTCATTGCTCAGTTTAAGTATCTCCTTGGAGGAAGAAATACAAAATCATGTGCCACTTTTTGCTTCAAGTCTATAGAGAGATAAGGTGGGAGAGGGGGGCAAGTGAAACACAGTAGAAGAAAAACAGATGCTGAAGTCAGAGCCTGTCATAAGTTGGGGATTGACAATTAAATAATGGCCATTTCTTTTAAAGTGATTTAAATTACATCTCTCAATCTCTCTCTCTCTCTCTCTCTCTCTCTCTCTCTCTCTCTCTCTCTCTGTGGTAGGGTGGGGTGGAGCATGAGCCTCCATGGTACATGTGGCAGTCAGAGGACAACTTGTCAGAGTTGGTTTGATCGGAGATCCCAGGGTTTGAACTCGGATTGCCAGGTTTGTGGCAAGTGCCTTTACCTACTGAGCTATCTCACCAGCCCATGGCACAGTTTCTTGTTGGCATGCCACCATAAAACTATTTAGAAAGACTGTGCCTTATTGAGAATTTTATAGCAAAGTGCCACAGACAGTGGTGTCTAAATATCAGGAATTGGTTTCTCCTAGGCTGGAGGCTGGGGTCTGAGATAAAGTTACAGTGACAACTGGGGTCTGGTCAGAGCTTCCTTCAGGCTTCACATGGACAGCTTTGTCAATAGCAGAAGAAGACTAGCAAGCTTGCAGAGTTCCTTTCATTAGAGACCATCATCCCACTGATGGTGCCTCCATCTCCGGGGCCTAATTGTCTCCCAAGAGCCTCACTGCCCATTGCTATCATGATGAAGGATAGAACTTCAACATATACACTTGAGAAACACAAGCAGATGAAGGATAGAATTTCAACATACACACTTGAGAAACACAAGCATTCAATCTTTAACATATGAATGACTTTTATGCACCTTGAACTTGATATTCAAAGTTTTTCTTTATACATTTAAATAATTGCAAAGAATATTTCTATTGGCATATCATAAATACAGGCATCTTAAAATAAAAATGTCACATGTTTAATAAAAATCATCTCTAGTGGAATCCAAACTTAACATAATTCATTCAGAGATGCATGAAAAAGTTGGTGAAATTTTTATTTTGTTCTCTTTCCTCCTTGAATGTATAGGGTTTTTTTTTGTTTTGCTTTTTGCATTCCTACACACTTTACTGCTAATCAAATGTATGTTTTTTCTTTAAAAATCCTAGATTAAATTTGAAATCTTAGATTTAATTAATACAATTAAACTACATTATGGCGATATTTTCTTTTGTACCAAAATGTTATTTGTATGTTAATAAATAAAGTTGCCTGGGGGTCAGAGCTATTAGCAAGCCATAGGAAAGCAGGGCAGTGGTGGTGTACGCTTGTGATCACAGCACTTGGTAGACAGAGCTAGGTAAGTCTCTGTGTGTTCAGGGATACAGCCAGCATTGGATACACATGCCTTTAATCTCAATACCAACCATAGAACACCTGGAGGTCTATACAGACAGGCCGTGATGATGCAGTCCTGTGGTTGGGTTTACAACCAATGAGAAGGCAGAACAGAGACTATATAAAGACTTTAACACAGGAAGTACCTTCTCCTTTGGAGAGGTAGGACCACTGCAGGAGGAAGGGTAAGGTTTTAGCTCTTAGCTCTGACCTCTTGGCTTTCTTCTTTGCATTGGTTCTGTGTTTCTTATTTATAAGACAGTTGGTTACATCTACACTACATAATACAAATTTATTACAAAATAGGAGACATAATTACTGAGCATAAAGATAACAGTTTTTGGACTGTCTTAATCAGATGATAGGGCATTAAAAGCCCAACTCAAGAGGAAAAAATTACTTACTGATATAATGACAGGGTGTAGTGTTAATTCTCTCCTTCTCATTTTTTGGCGATGAGTGCCAAGAAGCCTTATTCACACATGAATGAACTGCTGGAAAGAAAGGGACTCTGTAACAGTGACACCGTCTCATTGTCTAAGCTCCTCCTGAGTAAGGTGCCAGAAAGCACAGGGCGATTCATCATACAGCTTATTTTAATGATCTGTGAGCTGACAGCTCAGGTCTGGGTGCCGCACTGAGGGAGTGGGTAGATGGGGGGTTTCTCCATCAGACTTCAGCATCCTTCATCTCCCCACATTGACTCCAGTGTTTAGAATGACCCTCTTTGTGTAGAGCCTTTGCAGTCTGGGGACTAGGGAATCCTTCACCACAGTGCTGGTTGAAGGGGGGGGGTAGCATTTTTCATAGATAGGGAAGAGGCTATGAGAGAGGGAGGCAGGAGGAATGGGTAGGATGCTCCAAGCACCCTAGCATAGGAGCATCCTAAGTTATTAGAGCTGGAGGTCTGAGCACCTAGCAGTGCTTCCTTTAGCATGATCCCCAAAGACTGACCCTAGCATAGCATCTCCATGGCCTACAGACCCTGCTTTGAAGCCTGTCACTGGAGACAGCATGAGGTCAGAGCTGAGTAGACCACAGATGGGACTCGGGATGGGGAAAGTGTGCTGAGGTACCTGGATATCTGGGGATCCTCTAGAAGGAGTCCATTTTGGACAGCAGGGAGAAGGAGCAATGCATGAGCATCAGGTTTCAGTCCATACTCCATCCCTACAGGGCACAGAGTCTTGGGGAGTCCTTTGTATTGGCCAACCTTGACTCTCATCTGAAAAATGGGGATATAATGGTGTTTCCACCCTCAGGCTCTCGTGAGACCTGACAGAGATGAGAAAATGCAGCAGGGCTCCAGGCTGGCACAGTCTCAGAGCCTGGCAAGAGGGGTCCTTACCACCGAGGGCAGGGAGCATGCTCTCATTCTCTTTTGGCTGCATGGGGCAGAGACCCAAAGAGTCCACGGTACAGCCTCACCTTGTCCTTTTCTACCCCACCTTTGGGCTCCAGGATTCTGGAAGGAACTCCTTGTTCATAGGTCCCCAGACTATCTCTCAGGGCTGTGCATGTCTTCCTACTGGGCCACTCTATCAAGTCACCTTCCCCGACTGTCTCCATCAGCCTGAAGAGTTGCCAGGACCATTCAAGGTTGTGGGACAGACTGTGAGAAAGGAAGGAGGAAGACAGATTTAGTATGTTGTCAGTGGAGCCAGGAAGCTGGGCAACTTGTGCGCGGAAGGTAAGGAGAACCATCGCAGCGTGTGTGCTGGGAACTTCATGGATGTCTGGACATTGAGGGTGGGGTAGAGGATCACACCAGCCTATGGGGGATGAGACCTTACCCTTTAATTCGATTTAATTAGAGATAGGGTCTTATGTACTCCAGGCTGGCCTAGAAGCCACTAAGTAGTTGAAGATGGCCTTGAACTTCCGATGCTCCTGCCTCCCTCTTCCTGGCGCACTCCACCATGCTTGGACTGTGTGATGTCAGGGATGGAGCTTAGGGATTTAGACCTGCTAGGCAAGCTCTCTAATAACTGAGCTGTACCCCCAAGCCCTATATCTGCCTTTTGTACAAGTCCTTGTTGGTTACGTCATCAGATATTTACCTTCGTCACTCCTGACTCTGTCGATCTACACAATGTGAGCCCATAACTGTTCTTTGCCTGCAGGGCTGTCCTGGGGACTATGACAGAGATTTGTTACATTGTCAGGATGGTTGCTGTCCATGTGTGAGGACACCTACGTTCTTTATAAACATTTAGAAACTGGGGTCTGGAGAGATGACTCGATGGTTAAGAGCACTTACTGCTTTCCCAGAAGACGTGGATTCAGTTCCCAGCACCCACAAGGTCACTCACAACTGCCTATAACTCCAGTTCCAGGGCATCCGACACCTTTTTCTGACTTCCACAGGCTATTGTACACATGTGATACACACACTCAGGCACACACACACACACACACACACACACACACACACACACACACGAGAGAGAGAGAGAGAGAGAGAGAGAGAGAGAGAGAGAGAGAGAGAGAGAGAGAATCCTTCAACAACTACAACAAATCTCAATACTCTGTTCTAGGTGAGGACTGAACTCTACCCTCTGTGGAGCATGGGTCGGCCTCAGATCTCCAGGCCTTGATTTGTGCCCTGAGCTTCTCATCATATTTTTCTAGGGAAGGCACATAAGGTGGCTTGGTGTTTTTCTGGACATCTACCGGGGGAAAACAAACAGACAGCACGGCTCAATCTGTACCAATTTGATTATGATGGCTATGAAAGGACCATTATGGAGCAGAACAACATGCAATTAGCCAGACAGACAACGTCGCTTGCTTTGGCCTCGGCTTTCATGGAGCTTTCTATGTCTATTTTGGGTGATAGCAATGAGACTGTAGTACTCGGAGGACAATAGAGAAGGTCTTTGTGAACACATGGGGTGAGTGGTCTTGTATTCAGACTGTTCACTGGGCTTAAAGCGCTGCAGGGGCCGTCTTGAAGTACACAGTGGTTTTGTCTTTGATCTTGTGCTTTGTGATGTCTGGTGGGACACGAGTGTGTAAGAAGCAGATAAAGCACCTGCAAGACTGATGGGTGTGCCCAACCTATAGCTTGTAGATCACACGCAGCTGAGGATACCTTAGAATGTGGTAAAACACAAAATTGGATACTTGTGTAAAACATGAGATTTCTTGTGACTTTTATTGATTATTTTGTAATTCCATTGTGCAGTTCTCCTGTGTGATTTTTGTAGATGATAGCACGGTATTGCAATGTCCAAATGTTGGACATGCATGTGAGAGTGTTCCTCATGGTCTCATACAATTTCTGGATGGCCGTGAACCCAGAGTTCTATGAGCCACCATACTGCATGAAACTCAGAGAGAACAAAACAAGCACCTTGCCCCCACCAGCAGCTGAGCCATGGCCAAATACCTTTAAGCAGCCATTTCTCCCACTCAACTGGAAGTTGTTTAAAAAGCAGAGAGAAAGCTTGAAGGACCACAAGACTCTCACTTTTTTAAAAATTAATTTTATTCTTGCTGGGCCATGGTGTTGCACGCCTTTAATCCCAGCACTTGGGAGGCAGAGGCAGGTGGATCTCTGTGAGTTCAAGGCCAGCCTAGTCTACAGAGTGAGTTCCAGGACAGCCAAGGCTACACAGAGAAACTCTGTCTTGAAAAACCAAAACCAAACACAAATTTCTTCTTTGATGATTTTATACACACAGGATGCATTCTGACCACTCTCACCCCACCCTCTTTTACCCACCTCCCACCCCATCAACTCCTCCCAAAGCCTTTCCACATACATGGCCTTTTGTTTTGTTTTGTGATCCACTGAGTCTAATCAGGGTCACAGCATTACTATGGGTATGGAGCCTGGTGCCTGGTGGGCTCACCCACTGTATATAGAATTGAAGATAATGACCCCTTCTTCATCCATGAATAGCCAGTAGTTTTCCAGGTAGGGGTAGGGCCCCATATACCTTCTCCTACCCATGCTTGGTTGTTACAGGCCCAATCTATCACCTTTCCCCCCTTTCTGGTATCAGTCAATTAGTTATTCTGAAAATAATGACACAGAAGGGGAAGAAAAATGTTCCTTTCCTCACCCCTTACTCATTGAAGGCTGAGGTTGGCCAGTGTCAGTAGAACGTGGGCGGATCAAACAGTGACATGGGCTGGGCCTGGTGGTGTAGGCCTGTCATCCTATCTACTGTGGAGGCTGAGGCAGGTGAATCACAAGTTCAAAACGCTTGGTTGGGTGACAGAGTGAGTCCTGAGCAAACCTGGGCAGCAAGTGAAGCCTGTTTCAAAATAAAAGGAAAAAAAGAGAGCCAGTGCACTCAGTGGGGAGGGGCCAGACTTGCTTAACATCTACAAAGACCCAGCACTGGAAAAAAGGTGGGGTTTCCAGTGGCCATATCAGAAGAGTAGCAGGTGGCACTTGAATTTAGGAGCTGGGCCCACCAGAATGCGAGGCACTGATGGGTGAATCTTGGATAGGCAAGGCCCCAAGAGCTTCGGCTCCAGAATGTCGCTTGCTACTGCTGGATGTTTACATATTTGCCGCTGCCATCTTTCTCAGGTATCTGGCATGGTGTGAATAGGTGCATGGGGATCCTCACTGCTTTTAATGTAGTGTAATTATCTCATGGAAATATCCTACTCTACTGGGCATTTTTACCTGTGGATTATTATGAAGATGATTTCCTCTTAAACTGTACTGTTTAAAGTGTTGCCCCCACCCCTGATAAAGCAGGGGTTACAGAGGACAGAAAATGAAACCAAGGAACTGTCACACAGCTAGGACTTATGAGTCTCTCTTGAGGAGTCGTATAGACTATGGTTTAGGTTAATGAAGGAAAACAACCGAGTCCCAGCAGTTAGCTCAAGTTCTTTTTGATATCTAGAAATGTGTTCATGGGTTTCAGTGTGCATCACAGCTAAAACAAAGCTTTAAGCAATTGACTTCATGTAACTAGAAAACAAAGAATTGGATGGTTAGTTAAGATAATTGGACAGGACTCTAAAATATGAAAAGTGAAACCAGTAGCCTGTTTTTCTGGCAATTATAAAAACTACTGCCTATGTAGACAGTTATGGCTGAAAGGCTCCTTATCTATGAGAAATCTTTTTTTTTTTAACCTGTAATTTGAACAATGTTCAATCATGTAAGGGTTATGGAAAGCATTTTTTTTTACTTGTATCATTATTTTAACTTTTATATTGCTCAAAAGATTCTGTGGGGGTACATAAGCTGTAAGGGAAAAAATAAAGAGAGAGAAGGAAAACACAGGAAATATGTAGAAGGAAAGATGTAGAAGGAAAGATGTAGAAGGAAAGATGTAGAAGGAAAGATGTAGAAGGAAAGATGTAGAAGGAGGACATCAGGAAATAAGGAGAAGGAAGTCATCAGGAAGTAAGGAGAAGGAAGTTGGAGAAGGAAGTCATCAGGAAGTAAGGAGAAGGAAGTCG
>CABHPQ010134605.1:0-14196 GCA_902168405.1 Peromyscus aztecus
AGAAGGTGATGCACAGACCAGGTGTCAGCGCACCTGTGCTAGAAGGTGATACAAAGACCAGGTGTCAGTGCACCTGTGCTAGAAGGTGATACACAGACCAGGTGTCAGGCCATCTGTTCCTGAGCAGTACTTTGTTCTGTAAAACTTACATTTATTTACTCTGTGTGTGTGTGTGGAGGGGGTGAGGGCACATACATGCATGTGACATGAATACATACCACAGCACACTTGTGGAGATCAAAGGACAGTTTATGAGAATCAGTTCTCTGCTTCCATCATGTAAGTCCCAGGGATCAACTTCAGGCCATGTCTTGGTGGCAATCACCTTTGCCCACTGAACCATCTTGTAATACTTTCTCTTTTGTTTTGTTTTTTTGAGACAGGATGTCTCTGTATAACAGCACTGGCTGTCCTGGAACTCACTCTGTAGCCCAGGCTGGCCTCGAACTCACAGAGATCCGCCTGCCTCTGCCTCCCAAGTGCTGGGATTAAAGGCGTGCGCCCTCACGCCTGACTTGCAGTACTTTCTTAAACTCTTGATGTTCGTTTGCATGTGATAATGTGTGTTTGTTGTACTTCAAAGTTGTTTCTTATGTCAGATACTTCAAAAGAAATGTTTTTATCTAAGTCTCTGTTCTTTTTAAAAACATTTTAGCAAAACTAAATTATTTCCAGAAGCTCCAAACAGTCAATGCAACCAACTTCGAGGCCCTGGCTGCAGAGTTTGGAGGCCAGTCCCTTACTTCGACATCGAAAGCCCGGCTGCCATTAGCGTTTTACAGGGTGAGCCTGGAGAAAGGGGTGGAAGAGTGGTTTTCCTGGAGGTACAGTTGGCAGTGTAACTTCGCAGTACCCCTCCTCCAGTGAGATTAACCATTCTCAACTCTTAGAGGACAGTAAGCAAGCCACCGAGTTCACTTTTGTTTCTGCTTCCCTTTTCTGGGCTGTTCAGTCTCACCGTGCCGAGAATAAGTCTGTCCTCTGTTTTATCCAGGCTGGGGATCCCATCCTGACTTACTACCCCCGCTGGTCTGTCGTGAGCTTTCTGAGGCAGCCTGCTGCAGTGGGAGCTGGGGGATTCTGTGCTGAGCGCAATCCTGCAGGTGGGTCCGGGGCAGGCGTCCACCAGCCGGGTGCTGTCTTGGAACTAGGCTTTCTCACTCACCGCTGTCTCACTCTTCGTGTTGCAAGGCTTCCTGGAGAGGAAGAGCACAACCTGCACTCGCTTCTTCAGGGACCTGGCCACTAGCTGCACCTCGGAGCCAGCCCTGGACGCTGCCACTTACCACAACTTCAGAGTCTTGAAGGTAGGTGTCCTTTGTCCTCACTCTACAGACTCTCCTCCCTCAAATCACTCTCAACTTCACTGTGAAGTTCACACGTCACCTGAAGCTGGACGTCATCATTCCTAAGACATATGAAGTAGAGGGTATGGAAACTGTTGTCAGAAGAAAGATGGAAGAATTAGAGGCAATAGATCCATAAGACCTTGTCACCATCCTCGCTGATGGGTTGACTTGAGAGAGTGAAGGAGCAGGTGACAGTTCCCTGTTTCGCCAAAGTTCTTGCTTTTGGAGCTCTGTCTGGATAGGTAGACATTGCAGTCTGGCATCTAGCTCCACTCTCTGGTATTTGGTGAAGGAGAGTCAGATGGGAGATGAGAGGCCATACCAGTATTTTGATCTTCTCCTCCCCCACCATGTATTTGGGGTCATATGAAGTAGAAACTCCTGGTGACTTTATGAAAGGCATATGCACCCTCATGCCTCTGTTTTTCACCTTTCCTAGGTTCCAAGTGGTATGACTGATCTTCAGAATACACAGGTAGGATGCTGTTTATCAGGAAAAAAGAACACCTGGCCTCTGTATATATGAGGCCAATTCATTCTAGATTATAATAATGAAAGAGATTGTAGGCATTTTGTACCACAGTCAAGCATGGCACTAGGCATAGCTTCACATGAGATAAAGACTGATGAGATGTTGGTAAGTCTAGAAAACACCTAAGTTAAATCTAGCTAAAATGCTGCATTTGGAGTGGGCATCTCCGAGTCTTTTCATATACTAACGGGCATTGTCAATGTCGAGGGGAGGTGGAGTACAGAATTCTTTACATTTGATTGACTGTAGGTCCTTGCATCATGTGTAATAAGACTGGTGTCCCAAGAAGCTTGTGTTGAGATGTGCTGATTCAGAATGACTTGGACTTAAGTTATCTGACTCTGGAGGGAGAGAAAATTGGGATGGTCAAGGGGGAAGAAAGTGTTCATATTAGCTTACTGTATAGCTAGAGGAGAGAAGGCCATTTTCAATATCTGTTGATTTGCTTCTTTCTCTTACCAGCTCCAGGTTCCTGTAACACTTACCTCACAAGCCAGTCCTCCTCTGTTGGCTGGAAACACGTGTCAGAATATAGTTTCCCAGGTATGGATTCTAGACTGGTGCACATCGGTCAGTATCACCAGAGGGACCTCATCTTCCCGTAGGGGCTAGACTGACGCACTGAGCTGCTGGGGTCGAGCCCATCACTTCTTCCCTGCTCGTCACTACTGTCCTCCAGTGTTTCAGGTCCAGACTCTTCCTTTGTACACACAGTCTTGTGCTGACTCTTACTGACTTTCCACATTTCCATCTGCTGACACAGTTATCATCAAAGTCTGAGAGGAGTCGGTTTTTGTTTTCTCTTATAGTCAATGGATGTGTAAAGGAGTAAAAGTAATCACTTTTAAGGACTGTGCTCCCTTCTGTCCCCAGCTACTATTTTTATTTCTCTCCAGACACTGTGAGGGTCTAGTAACCCAGATTTCCATTCTGTGCTTACCTTTGCTCAATACCACACCTACCTGTCTTTGCCCACACTCAAAACTCTTGTCTTAAGCACAGCTCTTCTGTGAACTTTTCCTAAGAATCCTATTGGGTCTCTTTTTTCCACATGCAAATGCAATATGAAGCCATCTTTATCTTTTTTCATGCTGTTATTTTTGGTGTGTTTCTGATTGCTGTCTAAGTCTCTTGCAAGCAGTTAATATACAGGCAGAAGAGTCTTCTGTACTCAACACAGTAAATCCACAACTGTTTATTAATTGATTCTTCTTTTGCTTTTCAGGTCATCTATGAGATAGAGACCAATGGGACCTTTGGGATCCAGAAAGTGTCTGTGAGCTTTAGACAGACCAACCTGCCTGTCAGGCCAGGTGTTTCCTTACAACAAGACTTCGTTGTTCACTTCAGGGTCAGTGGCCTTCTCTCAGAGAGGGTTTCAGGGCTGAGTCCTAGAAAAAGCACTTTGCAGAACCAGTATCTGTACTGAGTCTGTCTGTCTTTCTGAGCACCTCTCTTTCTCCAACTACAATATCTTTAATAAAATCTGCCACTCCATAGAAAAGAAATCATAGCACTTTGTTTCTGTACTGCATGCAAAATAGAATCAGAATATTAAGGCCTGCTTTGCCCTTATTTGAGGTCTTGACATTCACTGTTCCTTAATTTGACTAGAGTGACAGGTATTCAATACGTGTGCTGTTAACATTTTCTCTGATGCTCTGTTTGGGCCCAACCAGAGTGGTACTCAAATCAGAACTTGTTCAAGATGCTTACCATGAGTCTTAAGTTCAGCAGCACACAGGAATTCTTTTACTCTTTTTTTCTCTGTTTTGGACATTCATAATTTTGTTTCTCGCTGAATCTTTGGTTTGCAGCCTTCACTACTGTCCTCTGTCTGCCCTTCTTCTTCCTCTTTCCTCCTTTTGAACCAAGCAGAGTTCTTTCCAAGTCTGTGATCAGCCAAGCTCTGTGTTTCTCAAAGCCCTGTTACTGATTAAAATTAAATTTACATTTAAATTCCTCTGGATTCAGCCAGGCCACATATTACACGAAATCAGTATCAACATGTGAGAAGTAGTGTCAAGGGGTCCTTAGTAGGTCCTTGGCTTTAATCCTTGGCAGAATTGGCATGTAGTGAATTTCAGTTCAGATTGCCTAGCATATGCAGGACCCTAACTAAGTTCAGTCCTCGGTACTCCCCAAAACAAAACAACAAACAGATCACTCCCGATTTATTTTAGAGAGAGAAGAAAGGGAACAGTGGAGATAATGCTACAGTGTTCAGTGCAGCTCACAGATTGCCTGTTATGAAGGAAGACGTGAGTCCTGTGGGGAAGCGTGTTTGCACAGTAACTGTTTTCTTCCTTCTGCAGGCATTTGAACAAGGCATGGCTGCTTTTCCTACTCCTAGAAGTGGGAATCCCGGTTACCTCATTGGGAAGCCACTTTTGGTGCTAACTGATGACTTTGGACACTCGGTATCTTTTTTGGAACTGGATAGACTGTCCCAGCCTGACAAGACATGCTGCTGATGTTTCGGCTTTTCCAGTTCTCAAGGTTCCCTTGGGCTTTGGTATTCAGCACTTTCCTTACCAAAGTATATCATGTTCTTAATGCTGATGCCACCAAAGGCTTTACAGCTCAGACTAGCTAAAAGTGAGGATTCTACTGACTTTTGCCATTTTAATGAGATACTCACATGCTAATATATATGTATTATATAAAACATATGTAATACATATATATTGTTAATCATTTTTAGAAAAACTAATTGTCTGATTTTTTAACTGTTAGAAAAAACAAAATCATGACTAAATGTACAGTATATTAATTAATACAAATAGTGCTTAGGGAACAGTGAAAACATCGATTTCCCAGCCCTTCCCACTTCCTATTTCTGTTATAATCGCCTTGACCATCACTTTTGCACCTCAGATGACCCTGTTGCAGAGCGATGGTAATGGACTTTGCTCTGGTAAGAGACATGAAATACAGTTTGGAGTGAACACAATATCTGGCTGCAAGTTAAGGTAATTATTTGCCTCAGAGCACTTCCCACAATTTTGTTTCTGTTTTATAGAGACACTATGTTGATGTAGTAACTGTTTAATACTTTAAATAATACTTTAGAAAATGATAGTCTTTATATCTGTTACTGTATTGCTAAGTATTTTCTGATGGTGTGGAGTACCTGTTAAGGTTATTTAATCTATCATAATATCAATTTTAATGTTGAATGCTAATATTGCCACAACCATGTTAGTGTTGGACTCCAGCTTCCATGGTGTTTACTTACAGACCCACAGAGGTGAACTGCAGCCATTTGCAGAGGGAGATTTACCAGGCTCTTCATGGAAGGCCCAGACCAGAGCATGTCGCCATCTTTGGTAATGCTGACCCAGCCCAGAAAGGAGGGTGGACCAGGATCCTCAGCAGGAACTGCAGTGTTTCAGTAAGGAAGGAAGCCACTGCTGACTGGCAACTCATTTCCCATCTTTGAAATTATGGATAGCAAGGCAAACCAGCCCGCCTTCTGTCTGTATTTATCATATAAAAAGGAATGTAAGGAATTATGACTGTTTGAGGTCACTATTGCAGGTTACACATGCAGCTAATCTATTTTCCTTACTTTAAAAAAATTTGAAGATGGACTGGTGAGATGGCTCAGTGGTTAAGAGCACTGGCTGCTCTTCCAGAGGTCCTGAGTTCAAATCCCAGCAACCACATGGTGGATCACAACCATCTGTAATGATATCTGGTGCCCTCTTCTGGCATGAAGGTGTAGATGAAGACAGTTAAAAAAAAATGGCAACTGAGTGCATGCTTCTCTACCTTCTGCAGGCTGTTAACTGCACTTCCTGCTGTTTCATACCAATTTCCCTGGAGATCCAGGTGTTGTGGGCACATATAGGACTTCAGTCCAACCCACAAGCTCATGTTGCAGGAGCCCGGTTCCTGTACCAATGCAAGTCTGTGCAGGTAAGTATGTTCCTAGCAGCCATTTGATAACCAGAGCATCGTTAAGCTTCTGAGAGTATATGTTACCAATCAGTGTTTCTTTAGAGTGAGTCCCCAAAATGCATTTTCAAGTCTATCTTTCCAGCATGATTATGAAAATTAGGATTTTGCTGCATTATAGATTGACGTGAAGCAAGTAAACCTCAAGCCTCAGGAAGTGTTGGCGATAATTTCTAAAGTAAACATCATAAAATATCATCACTTAAAGTAGAAATGAGTGAAGTCAACCACACATAACAGAGCTGGAACCAGAGTAAAAGGAAATGTGCTGCTGTGGCTGTGTCATTGTTTGTCCCAACAAAAGAAATGAGGCGAGCAGAGTTTGAGGGAAGTGTTTTAGTGACTCACACACTGAACATCTGTTGCCTGTGCATAACTTTAAAATGCAAATACAGAAAGTTTAGACCTCAAAATCCCAACTTAGTACATCAAACATAACTAAAAAACCTTGTTCTCTGTGTGGTAATAAAACTGCATTCTCAAATGAGTCAGCCACATTTGGTGTTACTCAGTGACCTGATGAGTACAATTCCATCCCTTCTAACTGGGCAGTCTTCTGGACGGCATTTACTCTCAACCCTCGTACAACTGTAAAGACTCTTGGTTTTAATTGGAGTGTAATAATTGTACGTGTTTCTGGGATACAGAATGAGATTTTGAAACAAGATGCAATGATCAAATGAGAATAATGAGCACTTCTATCTGCTCATACATGACTTTCATTTCCTCTGTAAACCCTGCCTCCACCCATGTTTTTCTTAGATTATCATCTCCCCATTTCAGTGAAAAAGGAGGGTGGGTTCTGTCCCTGTTTCCTGGATGCATTGTTTCGAAGACATCTTGAAAGTCTAGTCAAGTAGCAGCTCTGAGTGTGTGTCCTGTGTGCAGCTAAAATCTGTTCAACACCTTTTTGTGTGCAGCTTCTTAGCCATCAAGATGCCACTGAGCACTCAAAACTTTACTTTTGAGTAGACCCGGGTGTCACAGTTGCCTTCTTGGGCTCATGGGTGTCTGGGAAATCAGTTCTAGGTATATGCTGACCTCAAGTCCCTGAATTGAAGTCTTTCCTCTGCCTTGGAAACTGTACCAGGCTTTTTCTTTTGGGCCACCAACCAGCCCCCAAATCATGACACAGGGATTTACTATTAGTTTTGAATGCTTGGTCTAGCTTAGGCTCGTTTCTGGCTAGCTCTTTTAACTTAAATTGACCTGTTTCTCTTTATCTGTCTTTTGCCTTGGGGCTTTTTACCTTTCTTGCTTCTGTGTATCTTACTCTCCCTGCTCCTCATGTCTGGCCAGTTGGGGTCTCCCTCGTTCTCTCCTCTCTCCTTTTCCTCCTCCTACTTATTCTCTCTGCTCGTCAGCCTCACCTACCCCTCTTCTGCCTAGCTATTGGCTGTTGAGCTCTTTATTAGACCCATCAGGTGCCTTAGGCAGACGACACATCTTTATGTAGTTAAACAGATGCAGCACAAACAAATGTAACACACCCTTACATAGTTAAACAAATTCAGCATAAACAAATGTAGCACACCTTTACACAGTTAAAGTAATACTTCACAGCATAAACAAATGTAACACATCTTTGCCCAGTTAAAATAATATTCCACAACAGGAAACCAATGAAAAAGAGCCAGATACAGGATTTGAATGTCAAGGTGGTCAATATGCCAGCTACCCTGATCTGATCATTCCCTACTGTATATATGTCTTAAAAGAGTATACTGTACCCTAGAAAAAAAATATATATATATATGATTGATATGTTTATTAAAATTTTAAGCTAAAAATTTTATTTATTTACTTATTTTTTGGTTTTTTGAGACAGGGTTTCTCCGTGTAGTTTTGGTGCCTGTCCTGGATCTCGCTCTGTAGACCACACTGGCCTCGAACTCACAGAGATCTGCCTGGTTCTGCCTCCCAAGTACTGGAATTAAAGGTGTGCACTGCCGCCGCCACCCTGCTAAGAGAAAAATTTTAAAAGAGCGTCAGACAAGTACACATTAAAATATCAGTTTTGGGCCCAGGAAATGGTTCAGCCAGTCAGAGGCACCTGCCACCAAGCCTGAGTTTGATCTCTAGGACCCACATGGTGGAAGGAGGGAAGTGACTCCCACAGGTTGTTCTCTGATCTGCACACACACACACTGCATGCACACAAAGAATAAAAATAAAAAACTTTAAATGTCATAGAAACTAAAAAATCAATTTTATTACTGATAAACACGCTGCAGGTAGACATGGATTGGGTATCTCCATCTGAGGCCACTACCCCATTTCTAACCATAGCTTTGTGCAGTGTCCTCCCAGGACATCTAGGCAATTAAAAGTGTGTCTTCCTCCTGAAAGCCCTGAAGTGAGTCAGCACATTAACTAAGTTCCTACACAACACCAAGCCTGGAAATGAAAATTCAATCCCTGTTCCATTTTCCATACCAAAATATTTCTGACCATTCTAGCCAGTTCATGGGCATTCTTTAAATGACACTCTTAGATGACACATTTTTCCAAGTTTGTTATATATCTCATTTTCATTCTAAAGTTTCTAGGGACGAAATTAAGGTCCTAACAAAAAAAAAACCTTATCATAAGTTAAATTCCAAAGAAAAAGTATTACATATTCTTAAGTTTTTCCATGTTAAACATGCCCTGATTTTCTTTGGTTAGTCTCAGCTAGGTTTTAAGTGTCTGGCTGGAGTCTTGTATTCCCTGGGCCATTTGTGCCAAGGCAGGCTGTCCTGGGACGAAGTGGCTGAGCATCTCAGTTCTGTGCCAAAGCTGTGGTGAGCGTGGCTGTTTTTACAAAAGAGCCCCGAAAGTTCATATAGCCTGTGAGATTATCACTGGCTTCTCCTCTTCTAGAGGACCCAGGTTCAGTTACCAGCACCCACATCACAGCTTACAATTGCTAGTAACTCCGATTCTTGAGGATCCAACACCCTTTTCTGGCCTCCCTGGATAACAGGTGCACACACACATGGTACACAGGCATATGTGCAGGCAAAAACATCCATGCACATAAAAAAAGATCTTTAAAAACACAAATAAGGCCGGGCGGTGGTGGCACACACCTTTAATCCCAGCACTTGGGAGGCAGAGCCAGGCGGATCTCTGAGTTCGAGGCCAGCCTGGTCTACAGAGTGAGCTCCAGGAAAGGCGCCAAGCTACACAGAGAAACCCTGTCTCGAAAAACCAGAGGGAAACACACACACACACACACACACACACACAAATAAATAAGTGAACTCCAGCAAATAGCAGGTATGTGCATCAGAGTGACACAGGAAAACAGGACAGCTTTGTTCCCAGTTCTACAAGATAATTATGTATTCTCGAATCCTGTGTTTGGTTAGCACATCTAGAAGTCCTGTCTCTGAGATTAGCTGTGGGGGTCAGCCTTACATGGGTATTTCTCTATGGGGGTCAGCCTTACATGGGTATTTCTCCTGGGAGCATCCCCTCTCTTTGACTTGAATTGGTGGATGGTTGGGGAATCTTTTTAAATTTAGGAGTCTGTGAATCTGATAATTGAGGTAAGGTTTTGTTTGTTTTTCCCAAATTCTTTGTTTTTTTCCATGAAATTTCGGCCATCTTCACTGCTTCCGTTGGGTATTGTTTTAGAGCTGCAGCTCCCGGGCCTGCTGGCGGAGAGCTGCTAAGTATGTTATAGCAGTGGTTTGGTCATCTGCCCTTTCTGCTCAGTCAGCTCCCTAGTCAGAGACAGTGAAAGTCTCTTTTGAGACAGGGTCTTCTATAGCCCAGACTGGCCTCAAATTTGCTGTAGCCAAGGGTGGCCTTAAACTCCTGATCCTACTGCCTCTACCCTCCAAGGACATGTGTGCCAGACTCTGAGAATGGGTCCTTGGATGTTCCTGTTCACAGTTCTGGAGCCGTGGGCTGGTAGAAATTTGTTTGCTTATATCTCACACAAAGAGAACTACACAGGACCATTCAAGAAGATGTATATTGCTTAGAGCACGTTTGTCTTCAGTCCAAAGAAAATAATTCTGGTGGAGACTCCATGAAATATAAGTAGAGCTGATCTATCCTTGCCTCTCTTCCTGTAGGAGCACCAGAGAGGGATAGAAGTATCTTTGACAACTCTTGTGAACTTTGTGGACATTACTCAGAAGCCAGTGCCACCACGGGATCAACCCAGAACGGACTGGAAACTGCCGTTTGATTTCTTCTATCCTTTCAAAGTGGCATTCAGCAGAGGGGCCAATGTTCAGGACTCAGCCTCTCCTGTGCTCATCTTGTGCATCTTTCTACTTGGAGTTCTCAACTCACAGACTAAGTGAGAACGGAAAATGATCAGGTTTCACTTTTCCCTATGGGAAATTCTAAGATGGCCTGCTTGTCTTGGCCGAAGAGGTCCTCACTTACTCATGATTACAGGAGGGCAGTTAGGGAAACAGAACCTCACTAAAGGAAGTTGTTTCCCCCATTTTCTCTGTGTAACCTTGGCTGGCCTGGAGTTCCCAGTGTAAACCAAACTCAAACTCAGAGATTCCCCCTGCCTCTGCCTCCCTACTGCTGGGATTAAAGGCATGTGCTACCATGCTCAGCCAGGAATCTTTATAAATTCAAGCTGGTATTTTTAAAATGCCATTAAAAATATTTCCTCATCATAGCTTTCAGCTTAGGGATCCACAGAATTACAGGTACACTCTGGGTTCTCTGCTTCTAAAGCTGGGCAGGCCAGAGCCTCACCTTTTCACGTCTCTAAATATTTGCAAGATCTGTCCAGCTGCTCACAGGCACATGTTCCTGCTGTCACCCAGACTGAACTCAGAAGGGCTGGACCCAGCACCAGCGCTGGCAGTTCAAGCCAGGAAACTGCTGGCTCTGTATTTTGTCTGGCTCTTTTGCCAAA
Organism: Peromyscus aztecus; assembly: GCA_902168405.1. Taxonomy (NCBI): domain Eukaryota; kingdom Metazoa; phylum Chordata; class Mammalia; order Rodentia; family Cricetidae; genus Peromyscus; species Peromyscus aztecus. The sequence goes on from CABHPQ010134605.1 coordinate 10,718, forward strand.
GTGTGACCACACCCCTTGCCCAGACCTGAGTTAGGAAAGTAGTTCTTTCTGCTCATTTTCCAAAGTGAATGGAATCCCAGCTCTTCTCAGTAGCAAATGGCCCCACCGTTCCTTTCTGTCCCTTCCTGCATTGTGGTGTGGAGAAATAAAAGTGAGAACTCTGATGTGCTAAATTCATCGTTACGGCAGAAGTTGACATCCTGTGAGACACCTGAACATTTTTATATGTGTGAGGTTTAAAGGGGAGTTGGGATTCCATAAACTGTACAGTAGTATTCAAATGGGGGACTTGGGGGTTTTTTGTTATTTTTTTTATCCTGGAGAAATATTTTCCTTTACTCCAATTTTATGCCCATGACATCTATTTGAAATCTGTTTGTTTAAGGGTAAGGCTTTGGTTATTTGCACAAAGCCCTGGGTGCCTGGCCAATTCACAGACAGTAACATGCACAGAGACTTCTTGAAGATGTCATTTCCTATTCTTTTTTTTTCCGATTGATCGATCGATCGATTGATTGATTGATCAGTCATTGATTCATTCATTAAGTCATTTACATTCATTCATTCACACACTGCACGCACGGGAACCGAACTCGCCACCTCACCCACCACAGGCCGGACGCCTAACCTCTGAGCCACCTCTCCGGCTCGCTGTCATTTCCTATTCTTGAGTGAAGACTCCTTGGTTAAAAATTATAGTAGAAAATTTGAAACTTAAAGACTCACGCTATCCTTTTAATTAAGGCAAATTTTTGAAGGAATAAATGTCATATCTAATTATCTTAAACATTAAGCCTTTAACATTAAACATGAACATAAAGAGTTAAGATGGAAAAGACTAATTCAGTGAAACATGGGATTCTGAGTCACCATCCCCCTCGGAATGACATGTGCCACTGGAGACACATTTGTTTGGAGATAGACGGTCAATGGGGCTTACGTTCTTGAGGGATGAGCTTTCACTACATAATGAGATCGTAATGTACATCAAAATCTACACGCTTGGGAAAATGAATGGGGGGGGGAAGTGACCTGGGAACCTGGGACAACCTGAGGGGAGACCCAGGTATTTCCGTGGACTAAACTTACTGTAGGAAAATTACTGAATGGATGAAACAGATGGAAGCTCTGTGTGGGAATTTGAAAGCCAGGCAGAGAGGATTTCTGATCTACCATATATTAATGCTCTGAAACCCAAATTGTCTTTTAATAAGACACTTAGTTATAATCCTGCTTCAGGAGCAGAAAATGCTGACTATATACACCATCTCCAACTGCTTTATCATTTTGCTCCCTTCCAGAGTCCTTAGCAAGTAGCCAGTTTCTCTGAAAAGGGCCAATTTCTCGCATCAGTTACTACTAAGGACAGTCGGGAGCTTGGGAAGTGGGCAGCACAGTTCTCAACAGAGTCCGTGACACAGATGTCATCTAGCGAAGCAGTCTTGGCTCCTAGACGTAGTCACTCTGACCACTAGGTTTAGAGTACTTGGGGTCTTCAAATTTGGTCTTAAAGGTTAATAACCCTATGTGACAGCTGATCCTAAGTTGTGGATTAGCTGACACCCAAACCACCTGGAGCCAACTGTTGCATGAATCTTAATTGGTCTTATAATAAAAACCCGGAGCTACAAGTTCTTTCCAGAATCAGTCCCTCTCCCTCTGTTCTTTGTGCAGATGTTTATCCCTATGCCTGAGGCTATGAAACTATTCTCTGTCTTTAAAATTTCTATCTAGCTAACATGGAGCCTTCTGAAATTTTCTTTTAGATTTATTTTTATTTTATGTGTTTGAGTCGTTTGCTTGCATGTATGTCTCTGGATCATATGCATGCCTGAGTATGATGGTTGTGAACCACTGTGTGGGAGCAAGGAACTGAACCCAGGTCCTCTGTAAGAACAAGTGCTCTTAACCATTGAGCCGTCTCTCCAGCTCCTAAAAAACCAGGCTGTTAAAGTGCACAATTCAGCACTGGGGAAATGGTTCTGTTGGTAAAGTGTTTGCCATGAAAGTGTAAGGGCTAGCATTTAGATTCCCAGAATTCAGTTTAAAAAAAAAAAAAAAAAAAAAAAAAAAAAAGCCTGGTGGACATGGCAGCTTGCCTGGAATCTCTGTGTGAGAAGCAAAGACAGGGAATCCCTAGAATAAACAGGCTAGCCATACTAGTCAAAGCAGAGAGTTCCAGGCTCAACTGAGAGACTCTGCCTCAGTGATTAAGGTGAGTGATTGAAGAGACCCAATGTGCCACAGGTCCATGCATGCACGCCCACGCACGCACACACATGCACATACACTGAAAACAATTACCAGAAAAACCCCTAAGTGTATAAGTCAGTGTAGTGACAACAGCAATCATCTCTAACAACATTTTTTTTTCATTACCCTAGAAAGAAAAACTCATTTGCAGCTTCTTCCCATTCCCCCTCTCCTGGTAGGTGTCATTGAATTTTTTTTTTACTCTTTGGGGGCCCCACCACCCAGCTCCCAAATTAATACATGGAGACGTATTCTTACTTATGAATGCCTGGCCTTAGCTTGACTTGTTTCTAGCCAGCTTTTCTAAATTAAATTACCCTGTTTCTCTTTTACTACATTTTGCCTTTGGACTTTTTGCCTTTCTTTATTCTATATATCTTTCTTCCCTTCTTACTCTGTGGCTGGCTGGGTGGCTGGCCCCAGGCGTCAACTTGTTCTACATAGCAAGTTCCAGAGCCAGTAGGATGGCTCAGCAGGTAAAGGTACTTGCTGCGAAGTCTGATGATCTGAGTTCAATTCCAAGAACCCACACAGTAGAAGCTAAGAACGAGCTTCCATGTGTTCTGCTCTTCCCAAGTCACTCAACCAATCAGTTAAGAACAGCAAGTTCCAGGGAGGCCAGGGCTATGTAGTAAGGCCCTATTCTAAATGTCCTGCTTTGTGCACGACTTCCTGGTCATGTTCAGCCTTATTCCTGTTTGCTAAAACAGAAGTCAAATCCGCCCCTACAGGAAAAAAAAAAAAAAAGAATATTTGTTTTATCTGTGAGGAAGATACCACTGCTGAATTACTTCCTTGATTTCCACAGAGAGACAAACAGGCTTTTTTACGTGCCTAGGATTTGCTTTTCCCTTATCCATACTCACCTAGCCTACTCCTCTCTCCCTAATGGCAAAGTAGAACATTAGTGGCAAAATAATAAACTGTAAAAAAAAATAATAATCAAAATGGGAGAAGGTTAAGGATTTTCATGTTTGATTCTTTGAAACACTTTTAGATAAGAGTTGTTGCAGAGCCCAGGCTGACCTGGAAATTACTATTTATATAGTAGCCCAGGCTGGTCAAGGGTCTCAATCCTCTGACCTCTGCCTCTGGAATGCTGGAATTGCAGACATGCCCATGAGCCCAGCTTAACAAGGATGCTGTTAATAGCCAAATTTCTTTTGGGCACTAGGGGGTCAATTCCAATTTCCTTTTTGAGAAATCTAAAATTTAAAAAAAAAAAA